>JAXGGA010002013.1:0-133672 GCA_038373865.1 Uloborus plumipes | reverse complement strand
TAATATCAATTTTCCAATTTCAAAATACGATAAAAACGACTTCCGCCTTTTGTAATAAATTAGACTTTAATTAATACTTTTAAACATATTTACAAGTGAAAACATATTTACAAGCGAAGAATATCAAAGAAGGAATCGAAATTCGACAACAACAATAATCAAGAAGAAAAAATGGCGTAAAATTCCACGTCGACAAAATTCTAAATCAACAATTCGAAAAACCCGGATGTTCGCAACAGCGCCCTCTATTTCAAAGCGCCGTGCAGCCAACATCTTATCGAAACTTCGTGAGTGCTCGCGACAAATATTGCTGTTGCGAGGCAAAAGTTTTTGCAACAATGGATTGAAAATTTAATCATTAAATGGGGAAAGAACATGAAATTTACTGTTTTACATAATAACTTTTTTTCTAGTAAACAAATATCGTCATATGAGTACATGGTACCTAAGTTACACCATCTCCTATCGATTAAAAAAAATCGTCCAACTCGGCTCAGTAGATCATAAGTTATGTGCGAACAAACAAAAAAAAAAAAAAAAAAATATATCTACTTATATTAAAAACTGAGTATCTTTCTAACTATCTTTCTTTCTAACTATCTTTCTTTCTAACTATCTTTCTTTCTAACTATCTTTCTTTCTAACTATCTTTCTATGTCACGCTTCTTTCTCCTGAACGCCAATGAACTGAAAGTCGAACCAGGTACCGATAGATAAGTAATTTTTCAGGCTTCATTAGTTTCAATCTATATAATTATACGATTTTAATTAGCGAAGATATCAATTAATAAGTAGTCAAATTTAAAGCGATTAAGCCTAATAAATGATTAAACTTCCAAGAGATTTTTTCTTACCGTTGCCATTTTGAATTAAAACGTTAATTAAATTATTGAACTATTTAAAATTCCAAGATATTTATTTCTTTCCGTTGCGATTTTAAGGCAGGAATTCAAGTGAAACACGGACGATCGCAACTCACCAATGCAATCGCAAATTCCAAAATTTGGATTCAAGTGAAACGAATTCACTTGAATTCGACTTACAGTAGCGGTTGCAATATGCGATCGCCTCGAAGCGACTGCAATGGTGTTTCACTTGAATTCCGCCCTAAATTAAAACGTTAATTAAATTGAACTTTTTAAAATTAAAGAGTGTTATTTTTTTTCCATTGTCATTTTAAATACGTGCTATAACAAAGTTCTAACAATTGTTTTTATTCTAATTATTAATGACATATTTTTTCTCAGGTACCATTTTGAAAATGTGTTTTTAAATAAAATTGCAATTGCTGTTTTTAGAAGGGACTTTTTCTGGCTGCGATCCATAAGTAGTCAAATTTAAAGCGAATGTTTAATTAATAAGTAGTCAAATTTAAAGCGATTAAGTCTAATTAATGATTAAACTTCCAAGACATTTTTTCTTACCGTTGCCATTTTGAATTAAAACGTTAATTAAATTATTGAACTATTTAAAATTCCAAGATATTTATTTCTTTCCGTTGCGATTTTGAATTAAAACGTTAATTAAGTTGAACTTTTTAAAATGAAAGAGTGTTATTTTTTTCATTGTCATTTTGAATACGTGTTATAACAAAGTTCTAACAATTGTTTTTATTCTAATTATTAATGACATATTTTTTCTCAGGTACCATTTTGAAAATGTGTTTTTAAATAAAATTGCAATTGCTGTTTTTAGAAGGGACTTTTTCTGGCTTCGATCCAAATACTAAAAGAACTTTTTCGTTTAGAATTTTGCAATTAATTTTACCGGAAGAAAGCGGTTCGGAAATAATTGTTTTTGGAAAGGAATTTTATTTGTAATTTAGGGAGAGTGCTAAGTATGCGCTACTTGACATCGTCTTTATTTTTGAGGAAGCATGTGCAAATAATTCGATTGATTCTTTGATGCAGGAAAGCTTTTTAGCGAGCCGCTTTAGCGCGGAGTAGTTAATTAAACTTTTCCTTGGTACTTTAAAGGCGAGCCGCCTTGGCGGCGAGTAGTTAAAGCGCGATTCACATAGCGAGCGAAACGCGTACGCGAAGCGAACTTTTCCCCTCGAAACAGGTTTTCGGAATGCGTTCCCATGACAACGCGGCGAAAATTCGCCTGTCGCGAGCGATCTAGCATGCTAGATATTTTCGCGTGCGAAAGGCGAACAAAATTTGGCAACCAGAGCGACAGCCAGTTAGAGGGAAGGCGCCATCTTTGCTCTGTTTTGACCGCGTGGACATTCGATTTCATTGGCTCTCGTGAGTTGGGCGTGCTTTATCGTTAGTGGGTGAATACTATCACGTGACTTTCGCCCGCATCTAGTATGAATGATCGGAATTTTTGACCAGCGAGCGAAAAACGCTTCGTTCGTTCGCGTCGCTCGCAATCTGAATCGGCCTTAATTGAAACTTTCCTCGCTACTGTAAAGGCGAGCCGCCTTGACGGCGAGTAAACTGTTTAAACTTTCCTCATTTCTTTAAAGGCGAGCCGCCTTGGTGGCGAGTAGTTTTCTCAAACTGCCTTCACTACATTACAGCCCGAGCAACGCCGGGCTACGCAGCTAGTATATATATACGCTTTGAATTGATAACCTCCTCCTTTGTTGAAGTCGGGTAAAAAAGAAAAGAAAATGATCCGAAATTCATCGCCAAGGAACTACACTGCTCATATATTGATCCAACTTTCATCGTATTTTGATCCAAAATACATCGCCACGGAACTACACTGCTCGTATATTGATCCAACTTTCATCGTATTTTGATCCAAAATACATCGCCTCGGAGCTACACTGCTCTTATACTGTTCCAACTCTCAGCGTATTTTCATCAAAAATTGATCCTTAATTCATCGCCACGAGCTACACTACTCAGATATTGATCTAAATCACATCGTATTTTCATCCAAAATTGATCCTTTTGATCCTAGTGACCAAGCTCGATATCCAATATGGGAAGAAATGAAGAAATAGATCACTTACTCCAAAAAAAAGAGAGAGAGACAGAGGAAAAAAATAGTCATGCAAAACGCACTCATTAAAATTATAAAAACACAATTAAAGCAAAATAATAGTAAACAATTATTTGAATTTAAATTGTTGCTTTAAAAAAATAATACAGCAATATATTAGTTAAAATAATTATATTTATTAAATTTTTGCAAATTATCAGCCAGGAAAATTGTCATATTACAATGAAACAACTTGAAAAGATTCAAAAATGAGTTTTGAAAAAAAAAAAAAAAAATCTCTACCGAAAACGATTATAAATATAAGCCTAAATATTCTTACTTGCTATGGCATTTAAGTAAGAAGTTTATAAATCAATTTGAGACAGGACTTATGCATTCAGATTATCTACTTCTACACAAATTACGTAATGCAAAGTAGTTTTTAGACTAGAATAAATGATGTATTTTGTTGCATTATGCACTGTGAGACTTTTGTTGTTACTTGCATGCATTTAGCACTTAATTTCTTTCTGATATGATTATGAATGACAAATGCCAGAAAGGAATATTTAAAAAATTTAAATTTTTGATTTGTGAAGAAAGAGAATTCAATTCTATGCAGAAATCTCACAGTTGAGTAAATTTTTTTCATTGCATTACATGGCAGTGAGATAAAAGAAAGGAGTCATATATCTTTTTTTCATCTCTCTCTCTCTCTCTTTCTTTCCTTAGTAGTTACACCGAACTAAAAAAAATATGCCTTTTAAAGAAGTAAACAAAATAGTATGATTTTATGCTTTTATAATTCTCTAAATTATTATTTTAGTAATGCCACACACTTGGAGAAGGTCACAATAAAATGTGACCCCCAGGAAATGGACGGGGAAGGGGGACAAAACATCCCCAGAGGTCTTGCATTAAACAATACTAGCAATCCTAAGGACTGTTTTAGGTGTTTTAGGCAAAAAAATATCTTTCAGACAATAATTTTGGCTCATAAAAGGAAATAATCTTTCTGATGATTTTCGTCCCCCAATTTCGGGAAAAATTTGGTGCCAAACTCTGAAAATTTTGACGGAGAGCTGGAATTCCTCCGTGCCCCCCCCCTCACCCACATACATGTGGGTAATAATTCAAAGATAAAATAAAGGAAAATAACTGTAAATGATATTCTGTCGATTAATTTCCTTCTGATTTCATAAAAGTTCAGGTTCCAAAGAAAACGTGTCTAACAAGTTGCGGGGGGGGGGGGGGGGGGCACGTGCCCCCCTGTGCCCCCCGACGCTACGCTTATGTGTGGACCCACACTACTTCTTTGTACGTCTTTTAAATAATCAGAATTTAATAAATTAAAATATTGGGTGCTTATAATCATATACGATTGTTAGAAGCAACACTTCTTAGACAAATAGTTTTTTATACATTTTCCTACACAGATAAAAGTATAGTAAACGCAGGTATTTGCATTTTGAATTTTATGAGCGTCTAAAATTGCATGAAAATGGAAAAAACGTGTATACTGCAGTGCTATGCACAAAAGTCGTATCTGCACTTTTTAACAAAGTTGAGTTATCGCCGTCAGGTGACTTTTTGTGACGTATTTTACCTAAATACAAAATTATATGGTCATTTGAGAACAAGAAATATTTTTTAAAAAAATTCTGAAAGGTTTCATTTAAATCAAATACATGACTTTTAAAGAGTACTGTCTCAGTTTGAGTTTGACTGCAGATACCACTTTTGCGCTGAGCACGGAAGTATAATGAACAAAAGTACAATATAATATTGCTATACAGTGAGCAAGAAAACACTTTAAAAAACGCCCTTATTTTGTTGCTAACCGAAATAAAAAAGTGGTGGTGGTGAGTGGTGGGACTAATTCCAATCTGGTTTGGTAAAATTAAACCAGGTCTATGAGGCCAAAAGGCTCTAAGAAGTTCAAAGCAACACATCAGTTAATCCACCCTAACCTCTTCATAGGTAAATACAAGATATTGCAAAATGTGATGAGAAGAAAAGGGCACGACGTAAGTATTTGATGCATGGTTAAAATCATGTTTCGCCATCCTCAAAAACTAGTCATCTGAGGTGAAAAAAAGTGTTTTATACAGCTTTATTTTCTAAATGTCATCAATTTTAACTCATGCTTCAATGGCTTTTTTGCTCAATTTTGCCAACAGCGTCAAATTCAAACAAGATTTAAAAAAAATATATATTTTTTTCGCGAAATTTATCAATTTCGTCATAGTCGCCAATTTGGTGACAAATACATGGCGTTATATTGCCAAGTGATCGGCAGATTATTACACCACCTCAGTCTGCATTAAAATGAACGCTGATTTGCCCCAAAACGGTTTCAACTAGACTTCGTTTAGAGTCTACATGCGAAATTTCTATCTTCTACGACTTACTGTTTGTTGTTAGGCGAGACACATGACTTTTGGGTCATTCCATGTCAAGTGATCCAACGTTTTTTACCTTACATTTTTGTATTTCTTTCAAATTTGGCTCATCAATTGTACCCCTTGAGGTAATCAAAAGTCCCAATTTTTATATTTTTATCTCTATTATTTTTTGATTTATGAGATTTTGAACTTTGGAAAAACCCTCGTTTTTCCATGGATAAGGGAACATAAAAGGGACTCATAAATAAGGGAACATAAAGGGACTCGGCACCAGATACAGATAGAACAATTTGGTAAAAAGCATTTTAAAGTACGTTAGTTGAAGCTTAATTTGATATGCAACATGACTAATTTGTAAAAAATTTTCTTTTTCAAAAAATGAAATTTAAATTTCGAATTTAAATTTCTCGAAAAACATATAATGAATTTTTTTCAAAAAATTCTCAAAAATTCTTGTGTATTTTATCTATGTTTGTACAAATTTTTAGATTGGGATCTCAATGGGATCATATTTTTTTGAATTTTTGAATAAAACTGTATAGGAAAAAAATGATATTTTTTAGATTCTATTTATTTAAATACTAAGTTATCTTGCTTGTGATGGTCTAAAACGTAAAAAACAAACATGAATATGTTTAAAGTGAGCTGGCATGAGCTTATAGATTTGTCAGGTTCACCCCCTCACCCCTTCCTCCCCCGCACAACCACTCTTTTTTAATTGAAAACTGTTCAAAATGTTAAAAAAACTCTTTGATACAAAATGAATAGTAAACTTATTTAAAGTTGGTAAATGGGTTTCCTTACAACTAGACGAAGTATCCCCTCCTCCACCCAAATGTACCATTAACGCTGTACTATTATGACATCTAACCTGGGGATTGAATTGACTATTATTTTTACTCTAGGTAAATGAGCTAGCATTAACTTGTAAATTGGTCAGCTCCCCCTCCCTACCTTCCCGACCCAACCATTTTTTTCCTCCAAACTGTTTCAAATGCTAAAAAAAAACCTTTTTGATACAAAATGAACAGTAAACTTATTTAAAGTTGGTAAATGGGTTTCCTTATAACAAGGCAAAGTAAAACCCTTCCCCCACCCAAATATACCATTAACGCTACACTAATATGACGTCTCACCTGGTGATTGATTTGAGGATTAATTTCCCCCTAGGTATATACTGTTTTTCAGACGAAGTGTTTCTTTTTCAATCCGACCTTCACAAAGCGTATTTCCATTCGATATCTGAATTTAAACTCATGATTCATTTCATCCCCTCCTCCAGCACCAATGTTCAATTTTGGAGGAAGAAAAGAAACGGTTCGCCCCAAGATCATAGCAAACAGCAAAATAGCACTGTTTCCCCTTGTTCTCATTTTGTTTTCCCATTATTTTCACACAAAACTGAAAAGAAATCAAAGTATCAGGCTATATGTCAGTCCCCATCACTGCCTTTCCTTTCTCTTATTGGACAAAGCTCATGAGCTAATAGGAAAGAGTAACAAACAGAACAAACTGAAACACTACCAGACATCAGTAGACACTAAGGCTTTGAAATGGGGTTAGGCGGGATGATAAAAAAATAAGAGTTTGGAGCGGGAAGGTAGGAAAAGGGGAGGAGCAATTTGTACAGAAGTTGAACAACATGAGAGGTTATGATCAAAAAGCAGTGTTTGTTTAATATACACTGCTCGACATTGAAAATGCAACACCAAGAAGGAGTGGTCAGAAATTCATGCAAATTTTACCGTAGACGCACGTCACTGAGTTATGCAAATGATATGAAATGCGCAGCTCTCCGACGCACGTGAAAAAAGATATAAGAGAATGAAGTTGAAAAATGGGCTATGTTCATGTTGGTTTTTCTGCCAGACCAATTATCGGAGAAATTTGGTTTTTGTCTCGAAGGATACGTGTGATAGGAGGAAATGCCACGCCGTCCTCAACGAAGACACTTCCAGCATATAGACGACTTTACAAGGGGTATGGTGATCGGACTGAGAAGGGGAGGTTGGTCCATGCGTCAAATTGCAGCTGATACCCACATGGATGCAAGCACTGTGCATCGGCTGTGTCGGAGATGGTTGGAAAGAGGAAATGTAGCCACATTGAGGGGTGCAGGTGCAGCCAGAGTGACGTCAGACCGCTTGGATTGACGGATTCACCGACAAGCTGTGGCGGACCCGCAAGTCACTTGTACGTCGATTCTGCAGCACGTAAAAGGTACCCTGGATGTTCCTGTGTCGACCAGAACCATTTCCCGTCGACTGGTTGCACTTGGCCTGCAATCACGGCGCCCGCTAAGAAGACTGCCATTGACCTCACAGCACACTCCAATGTTTGGAATGGTGCCGGACCAGAGCGACGTGGATGGCAGAATGGCAAACCGTAGTGTTCTCAAATGAATCCCGCTTCTGTTTGTCCAGCGATAGTCATCGCATACGTGTGTGGCGTAGACGTGGAGAAAGATCGAATCCGGCAGTAACTGTGGAACGCCCCACAGCGCGACAACGTGGCATAATGGCTTGGGGCGCTATTGCATACAATTCCGTATCACCTCTAGTTCGTATTCGGGGCACTATGACGGCCCAACGATATGTAGATAATGTACTGCGGCCGGTGGCAATCCCCTACCTTCAGGGTCTGCCAAATGCAATTTTTCAACAGGATAACGCCCGGCCTCACAGTGCTCGAATCAGCCAACATGCTCTACGAGGTGTACAGATGCTTTCCTGGCCACCATACTCTCCTGACTTGTCACCAATCGAACATGTGTGGGACGTGATTGGACGCCGTTTGCAGAAAATGCCACTGCCTCGTTTAGAGGACGAACTGTGGCAAATGGTTGAAAGGGAATGGGAGTGCCATCCCTCAGGACACCATCCGCAGGCTTATTGACTCCATGCCTAGACGTGTTTCTTCGTGCATCGCTGTCCGCGGTGGTCCTACTTCTTACTGAGCCGACGCCGTCCTCGCTCTAAATTTTGCTTATTTATTTTGAAATAAATATCACTTATTGTTCCATGCTGTCTCTGTCTTCTTACCAAGTTTCATCAATTTCTGACCACTCCTTCTTGGTGTTGCATTTTCACTGTCGAGCAGTGTATGTATATAGATATACATACTTTCCTTTACAACAAAATGAAAAAGAACACAAGCAATTTAAAAAATTAAATAACAGCTGCACACTAGATAATGTGGGAAGATAGTTATGGGGACACATACATATGATCTGATATTTTGATTTATTTTCAGTTTTGTGCGAAAAGAAAAGAAACAAGAAGTTCTGTCAAAAACTAAACGAGCCAACTTTCCCGTACATCGACATCGGCATTGTAGCATCTGATCAATATTCTCTTGATTATCTGAAACTAAATATTATGTCAAACATATCTTTTTGCACTTAAAGCTGATTTCTAAAAGCAACATATACCCCTCTCATCAGATAAAATAGACACGTAAAAAGTAAATAAACGAGTCAGTGAAGTTTTGTCGCACCTTTTAAAGAATGTAACTGTTATAGTTCTTCCGTAGAAAAATTCCACAATCGTTTTCAAAAGAAAAATAAATAAATAAATGACATAAAAGTACAAAGAACTTCAAAACACATTTTATCAAAGAAAGAAAAAAACTCGTTCGTTAATAAAATGTCTTGAATTTCATTTTTAATCCGTTGCCAGTTGTTAAATATAAATAAGGAATAAAATGCTCTCGTGAATGAAAAATTTTTGTTAACAAAAAAAATCGTCTGATAAAAAATAATAATAATAAATTAAACAAAACAAATAAATAAATAAACAAAAAATCGTCTGCCCAGTCAGTCATTTTTTCTGAGCCTGCATTTCCGCCATGTTTGCGGAGTCGGAATCAGAGTACTCACAGAAGATTATTCAAAAAAGTACTTTACAATACATTATTTATCAAAACCATTTTCTTACAAAGTTAGTTTGAAGGAAATCCGCCTTGAAGTTCAGAATCAACATTCAATTTAAATTTCTCCGTAGGCGCTCATGTTAAAATGTTTTCTGAACGGTTCATCATTGAACGAAAAATGGTTCAAATTGAAAAGTGAAATATAGGAATGAGCCTCTCCGATATCTTTCGAACAAAAAAAAGTTTATTCAATTCGGACGGTTCACTTAAAAGTTATTAGGTGGGGAAAGGTTGTTTGAACGGTTCAATGTTGAACGAAAAAAATGTTCAAATCGGAAATTTAAAAACGGGGATGAAGTATCCTTGCTGAGATATTTCGAACAAAAAAAAGTTTGTTTAAATCGGACGGTTCACTCAAAAGTTATTAGGGGTGAGAGCTTGTTTGAACGGTTCAATGTTGAACGAAAAATTGTTCAAATCGGAAATTTAAAAACGGGAATGAAGTATTCTTGATAAGATCTTTCGAACAAAAAAAAGTTTATTCAATTCGGACGGTTCACTTAAAAGTTATTAGGTGGGGAAAGGTTGCTTGAACTGTTCAATGTTGAACGAAAAATTGTTCAAATCGGAAATGTAAATACGGGAATGAAGTATCCTTGATAAGATCTTTCCAACAAAAAAAATTTTGTTCAAATCGGAATGTTCATTCAAAAGTTATTAGGGGGGGGACAGACAGACCGACCGACCGACCGACCGACACACAAATTCCCCATCTCAATACCCTACTTTCAAATTTTTAATTTTTCGATATTTATTTCATTTTTTTGTTTCTTTTTGAATTTTTTTTGCTTGGCGATATTTTTTGGACTTGGCGACATTTTTTAGATGCATTAAGCCAATTTTAATGCTTTTTTCGTCTCTTTTATTTTTAACGGGAAAGTAGGCTAAAAACGATGAGAATAAGGAGAAATAGTGTTATTTTGCTGTTTGCTATGATCTTGGGGCGACCCATTTATTTCCTCCCTTCAAAATTGAAGATTGATGCTGGGGTAGGAGATGAAATGAATCACAAAGTTAAATTTGTGATATTGAATGGAAGTACACTTTGAAGTTCGGATCGAAAAGAAACATTTCGTCTGAAAAACAATAGATATACCTAGGGTGAAAATAATCCTCAATTCAATCCCGAGGTTGGACGTCGTTTTAGTATAGTATGAATGGTATATTTGGGTGGGGAGGGGGATACTTCGTCTAGTTATAAGGGAACCCATTTACCAACTTTAAACAAGTTTACTATTCATTTTGTATCAAAGAGTTTTTTTAAAAAAACATTTTAAACAGTTTTGAAAAAAAAAAAAAAAAAAAAAGAGTGGTTGCGCGGGGGAGGGAGGGGGGATGAACCTGACAAATCTATAAGCTCATGCCAGGTCACTTTAAACATATTCATGTTTATTTACTACTTTTTAGACGATCACAAGCCAGACAACTTAGTATTTAAATAAATAGAATCTAAAAAATATCATTTTTTTCCTCTACAGTTTTATTCAAAAATTCAAAAAAATATGATCCCATTGAGATCCCAATCTAAAAATTTGTACAAACATAGATAAAATACACAAGAATTTTTGAGAATTTTTTGAAAAAAATTCATTATATGTTTTTCGAGAAATTTAAATTTCATTTTTTGAAAAAGAAAATTTTTATCAAATTAGTCATGTTGCATATCAGATTAAGCGGCAACTAACGTACTTTAAAATGCCTTTCACCAAATTGTTCTATCTGTATTTGGTGCCGAGTTATAGTCCCTTTTATGTTCCCTTATCCCCCACCCCCCAAAGTATCATAAATGAAAAAATAATAGAGATAAAAATCTAAAAATTGAGGCTTTTGATTACCTCAAGGGGTACAATTGATGAGCCAAATGTGAAAGAAATACAAAAATGTAAGGTAAAATGTTTCTCAGATTTTGGATCACTTGACGTGGAATGACCCTTTTTGCTATTCACCATGAAATCCTTTTGAGGAAAGTTTGGCAAGTAGGGGTTGGCGATCTTTTTTCATTCGCGCAAATTTTAACCATGAATTGCCTGTGCGAAAAGTATTCTTCCTTTGCATACGTAAACAAAGCATTGGGCAAAGTAGTTGCCTTAAGGGAAATAGCTATTAGCGTAGAGTTACCAAAATAAAATATTTCAGCTCAAAAAATGGACGACTACAATACATTCCCAATCTTTAAAAATTCCGGAACTACTTTGATATACCCCCTCCAAATCGGAAATTTGGCTACTTTTTTTTTCTCGCCAAGCAAAATACCTGTTTTTATTGTTGCCACAAAAAATTTGTTGCCACAAAGCTTTAAAAAAAAAAAAAAACTCAAAAAATAGTACAAAATGCAAGAAAACACTAAATTTGGCAACAGCAAAAACCTAAAAGCTGAAAAAATCTAAATTGGCAACACCAAAATAAGAAACAGCAACCCTAAGAAGTCTATAAAGGAGTGCCAGATTTGGCGTGTAATTTTTGGGGAGGGGGGGGATATCAAAGTTATACCAAAATTCCTCGTTTTTTTTTTGTTTTGTTTAAGCTCTTACATTGAATTAGCATTAAGATGTACTATTATACAGCAGCAATTACGCTATTTAGAAAAACTTTCGCAATTCTAGAGCTTAACTACGTCCCGTTGAGGTGATTTAAGAAATTACCCAAAGAGGTTAAAAATTCCGAAGATAAAATTAGTCGAAGATATAATGTAATCGCAAAACTTCAAATTAATCAATTTTAAAACAATACAAATGAAGCACCATATAAACACGAAGAAATAGTACTGTCACTCTTTCGTTGAATAGTTGGTTATTAATTACCATATATTTTTTACTTCTTTCAACAATTATTAGCCAGACTGAAAATCATCCTATAGTTCATTTCAATTGCGAATACATAGCGTAAAAAAAATAATACTTAGGCAGTGATTCAAGTGAAACACCATTGCAATCGCTTCGAATTGCAATCGCTACTGGAAGTGAATTACATTATCATCAACTTAACTTGGCACTGACGTCACTACGGGTGGAGCCAATAAGAGCTCACACGCAGTCAGTGATCTCCTCTTATTCGCCAAGTAGGCTGTGACGTTTTATCTAGCTCGTTTTTCATAGGCAAACGTCACGCTGACGTCACGATGTTTTTATCAAGAGACGTTCTAATGTAAGGCAGGATTTCAAGTGAAACAGGCGATTGCATATTACAATCGCTACTGGAAATGAGTGTTTCATGTCAATGTTTTTATCAAGAAACGTTCTAATGTAATTCATTTCCAGTAGCGATTGTAATTTGCGATCGCCTGTTTTACTTGAATTCCTACCTAAGGCAGGGATTCAAGTGAAACAGGCTATTGCAAATTACAATCGCTACTGGAAATGAACATTACATTAGAACGTTTCTTGATAAAAACATCGTGACGTCAGCGTGACGTTTGCCTATGAAAAACGAGCTAGATAAAACGTCACAGCCTACTTGGCGAATAAGAGGAGATCGCTGAGTGCTTGTGAGCTCTTATTGGCTCCACCCGTAGTGACGTCATGCCAATTTAAGTTGATGATAATGTAATTCACTTCCAGTAGCGATTGCAATTCGAAGCGATCGCAGTGCTGTTTCACCTGAATCCCTGCCTTATTGTAATAATTATTTGTAATTTATCGCAGACGATTTTAATTCAGTGTTTTAACAATAACTGATGATGACAATAACTTTTACTTTTCACCGTGAACGTGTAGATTATTCCATGAGCTAATTTTGTGCGTATTGTTTTAAATTTTAAAAGAACTCATCGATTATAAAATTGCATGTTAATGTTAAATGCTGTAATTAAACAATGGCCTTCTATGCTTTAGATATTGAAAAAACGAAGACTTATTTAAAGATTTTAAGGCTGAATCTAAAAGAATAATTTTTCAAAAACTTCATTTATCTTTTTATTTTAAATTTGGAGTGGCAACATAAAAATAGCATTTAAATCGAAATTGAAAACATGTAAATCAATGTATTGTACAGAAATAATGTTTAGAATACTACTTCCCTCTTCGGTAAGTTTGCTGTTTCTATCCATATTTACTGTATAAATAGTTTTTCCTTTAGAACTAAAACTATGGATCTACTTACTTTAAGGATTAGAATAGTTTTGTTTAGATTTCAATGTGCAGCATCTTTGTTCCTTTATATAAAAATAAACTGAACTTTGAGTAACTAATTCTGATTTTTATTTATATAGTTGCTTTAGTAAATTCAAAAAAAGTTTTTAGTTAAAAAGAAAAACTTCTATGATAAACCAATTGTAAATGAAAATATTTTGTTAATTTATATGTTGCTTTGTGTTTAATGGCGCGTTTTAGCCTGATGGAACTATACTGTAAAAGAGTATTATTATGTACAGAAAATTAATTTTATTCAATTATTTTTTATATACGAAGAATTTTAGTTTATACTTGATATACTTAGAGTTTTTATTACTTGAAGATGTTTAAAACGAAATGAAACTTTAACATTCAGTATTTGAAAGAGTGGTGAATGTTTAAATAAATTTTATTATTGTTCAAGCTCTTATTTAGCGTTATGACATTCTTCAATGACATTAGTTCGTTGTTTTTTTTTTGTGTGTGAATGTTTTATTACCGAGCGTTTCTGTTGTGGCAATTCATTCGAAAATATTTCTGCTTCAAAGCAAACCATGAAGTAAATAAATGAAAATGAACGTTACTTTTACCTGCAAATAATTAAATTGCAGTTAAAAAAAAAAAAAAAAAAAACTAAAAAATACGCTTTTAGAGTTAATTAAACTTTTATATACATATATACAGAGTGTCCACTCCTATCGTGGACCAATAGCTAATTTTTAAACCGTTAGAAATAAGCATATAGTTCATTTAGGAAAAAATCTCTAAATTACGAAAGGAATTTTGGATCTATTCAATGTTTTTCAAAAAATCAAATTTTGAAAGAGTTACGAAATTTAAATTTTTATACAGCCCCCCAGTCCAAACAATCATATTTAGTAAAACATTCTTGACACTGTAACGTTTAAAACTAAAAAAAAAAATCACTCTTCTACCACAAAAATTGACCGAGTTATGACGTTTTGAAAAATCAAGATTTTGAAGGATTTCGCATACGGTCCCTTAAGCGATCTCTCGATGACGTCATGAAATAATGCAAAATCTTGATTTTTCAAAACGTCATAACTCGGTCAATTTTTGTGGTAGAAGAGTTATTTTTTTTTAGTTTTAAACGTTACAGTGTCAAGAATGTTTTACTAAATATGATTGATAGGACTGGGGGGCTGTATAAAAATTTAAATTTCGTAACTCTTTCAAAATTTGATTTTTTGAAATACATTGAATAGACCCAAAATTCCTTTCGTAATTTGGAGATTTTTTCCTAAATAAACTATATGCGTATCTCTAACGGTTAAGAAATTAGCTATTGGTCCACGATAGGAGTGGACACCCTGTATAAAGTCAGTCGTTCTGAGAAATTTTTAAAAGATAAAAGCTATTTTCTTTACAAGTATAAAAGTAATATACTTAATACTAGTATTAATACTAAAGGTTGAACTACATTTTCATGATTCTCTAACTCTTTTCCCTCTGATTTTCAAAACTATTGAATATCCGCTAAGTTTGCATCACTTATAATACAACAACATGTAATGTAGTTTAGCCTTTAGTACTAATAATAGTATCAATTATATTTATTACCTTCAGATTTGCAAAGAACGTGAATTTTATCTTTTATTCAGAGTTACATACATAAATACAGACAAACAAACCTACATGTGAAGCTGATAAAAGCGTATTAAAAAGATTAGGATTCTACCCAAGGAAAAATTGCGTTTAGTGGCAATATTTAATCTAAATAATTTTTTTTCACAAGAATTTCATTTTTTTAGAAACTAATTTTAACTTAAAAAAAGTTCTTTTTATCACAGTGCATAGTTGATATCATTGAAACTCATTAACGAGGCAAAAAAATGAGAAACAAAAAGTTTTCCTGCAACTCAAAACGCAACACCTGTTCTCCTACAATATCGGATCATGGTCATAACATAGTTAACGTAGAAACACACGTCGTAATTGCGTAAGGCAAAGGAATAATGCTGTTTAAATATAACACCATTTGATCAAACAATAAATTTATATCCTTTTTAAAGCAAGTTACTTGCGTCTACGGTTATTCTGTTTTGGAAGATCAGCTTCTTTTGATAGTTCATTTTCTTCGCTATGTAGCTTTTTGGCCAGCTGATCTCAGATAACTTCGGGAAAATTGCATTTGAGGCGAGATAGAAGTGAATGTTGTCAAAGAAAGAAAAATAGCATCGATGCTGTGCGAAGCAGGAACATTTTAGTTAGTATTGCATGTAGGGGGGGGGGGGGAGGTCATCAGTGTTGAAGGAATTTAAAAATCTAAAATACGGCTGGAGAACTTTAAATCAAAATCCTGAAAAGCGTTAGTAATATAAAGGGTTGTGTAATTTTTCATTATAGAATCAAAACATCAAAGGCTAGAATTTATTATTTTTTAAATACTGAATTATTCCGAGAAAATAGCTTGCGTCCAAGAATCTGTAGTTCATAGAAAGGCAAAATGTTTTTGTAGTGGTTAAAACGCTGGCCTCTCATGCTCAAAGGCGCCGGATCAAACACGGGGCGCGTTCAGAGTACGCGCCCGAGCTTCCCGGGAAGCCCGGGTTCTTACCAAAGCGTTCAGAGCAGTCATTTGTAACGCCTGAACTTCCCAAATGCTGTCCAGAGTAGACGCCCGAGCTTCCCGGGCTCAAGCACAAGCAGCCCAGGAAATTTAGCTGGGCAGATAGGTCACGTGTTTAGGTGTTTAGCAAAGGTTGATGCTCATTGGCTGAAATTTATTGCTCTTTCGTCTGCTAGGATTTACGAAGAGTGACTAAAACAAAATCTTGAAAATACACACACAATGGTCAAAAATACGCACGCTATTTGCTGTGATGAATCTGAAATGATATATTTCCTTGAGAATCGGTCATTGCAGGAACAATCCTGTCAGATAAGCGAGATCGAGGAAATTCTTTACTTACTGTTAGGCCTATTTCATCGTAAACTCCTTCACTAAAAATAACATATTTCTCATTAAATTCGATAAGTCATTTCGATCCCACGCTCAACCATGGCGGTAGATGAACAATAATTGTCGCCAAGGTTAAGAATGTTATCATTTTGGGCCAAAATATAGGAGCAAATGCAGGATTGTTCCTGCATTGACCACCGTGTTACTCTGCTGTTGTGTCCGCCATGTTGTTTTTTCCCAAATGGCACAAGTGCTGTCCAGACCACAACTTCCCGAGCTCGGACCGGGAAGCTATTTATGACGCCACGGCTTAAACACCCGGGCGGCCCGGGCGAATACTCTGAACGCAGCCACGGCTTCAGTCGGTGGATTTTCATGGCGCAGAAAATCAACAGCATCCATGTGTCGTGCGATTATGCGGAATGTAAAATGTCCATCGATTACTTGTTTGGCATATGGTATATCTTGGCAAAATGAAAGTCCTAGTGCAGTTTCACATCGAATAGAGCCCAGGTGCCTCCATTCAGTGGGGAAACTGGGCGTCAAAATTCTCGTGGCAGTGGCATTCTGCCGATGGTGGTGCCACATGAAAAAATGGGTGCTGGTCTTGGGGAATGCACTTGGTCTGTAAATGGCAAGAAGCTAAACGTAGCATCGTTTGAAACAAACAAATAAACAAAATTCTAAAATATGGATGACTAGCGGAACCCGCACGGCTTTGCCCGTGGTATAAAATTAAAAGTTCATTTGTAAAAAAATGATATAGCAGAAAAAATACTCTATTTTAGTTATAATTCAACTATAATTCCTTCAAAGTATGATATAAAAATTTGGTATGGACCCTACACTACTTCCTTTTACGTGTAAATTTCTTAGTAGATGCCTTAAGTGCTAAAATAGTGCTTGAAGTGAGTAAGATAACAATTCAAACATTTGCATCCCTAGTTTGCCACGAAACAATGCAAAAAAATGTTTTATAATGATTAATCTCCTAAATATCGCCGATTTTAACATCATTCAGTAGATTTTTCGCAAAATATCGCCAATAGCGCCAAATTGAACCCAAAAAAAATTTTTTTTTCGCTAAATTTATTGCCAACTTGGCGATATGTCGCCAAATTGGCGTCAAACACTTGGTGACCAAAAGCTTGGCGAGATATCGCCAAGTGGTCGCGCCAATTCATATCACTTTGGTCTGCATTGAAAGCCCTGATTACCCCATAAAAGGGGTAAATCACCCCCTTGGGGACATTCGAATGCAACCCCAAAGATAGGTGCACAAAAATAAGCCAAAAGAAAAAATAAGAAAAATTTTGTTGCTCACAGAAACCAACAGAAATCTTACCAAAGTTTAAAAGAAGAAGAAAGTTTTCTTTCCTAACTTCAAAAACAAAATAATACATTTTCCGAAATGACATGCTTTAGAAAGAACGTTGCAATATCGCAATAAGATAGAAGTAAATATACTGAAATAGAATTGAATGCCAAATTGTAAAAAAGTCGCCAAAAAAATAATTTTTAATATTGTCTTCCATTATTTATTAAATGCAATTATTGCTGCAAATTACAGTCCAACAATAAATAATCACATTGCAAAAGTATATTTGGAGCAATTTTTTCTTTTAAACTCAACTGATCCTAAAAATTTTAAGTATTAGTCATAGAAATTTCGTGCATTATTCTTCACAATGATAATAAAAACAATAAACATTGACAAAGATCAACCAGCAAACGATAAATTAAAAGCTAAATTCGTTCACTCAAGCCATTTGCTGCAATTTATATTGAAATAAATTAATAATGAAGTAAAATATGTTTTGCAGACGATAAATTTAGAATGGTATCCTGTATTTTAAGGAAAGGACTCGATTTCTCATTTGATTGACAGGTGCCATCTTATCACGGTTTTTAATATTTCATTTGACTAATTTTAATAAGGCTTGGAGTTTGGATTGTTACAAAAACAAATACATTTTTAAAATTATTAAGGGAAAAAGAACGAAATAAAAACGTAACCATGGTAACAACATGAAAAGTTGATTTCCGTTGATAAAATAATTCATTTCATCTCTATTTTCAAACAAATTTTATTCGCGAGCAAAGCCATTTTAGAATCGTTTGGCTTGCTTTACTGAAGGTAAGCCTTGAATTTCGGGATTCTAAAAACAATTGTTACAGCTCTCCTGATGATCGTAGAAACTTCGAAAAAACGTCATTTTGTGCAGAAAATTTCAAGCTTTCGAATGACATAAGACTTGAAAATGTGTATGGAATATTTCTTCCCTATTTTATCGAATTTCCTCTAAGAATTCGAATAGAAAAAGAACGAAATGGAATGTTCGAAAAATCGCTTCGAGGTGCAAAACTACATGCTACAAACTAATTTTGTGCCAAGTGGCATGAAAATCGACCGAACGGTTTTGGCGCTACGCGCATAACAGACAGACAGACAGAAAGAAAGAAAGAAAGAAAGAAGGACAGACAGAACCACCTTCAGTTTTATTATTAGTAGAGATAGAGAAGAGATAGAGAAGACCCGTCTCAAATCCAGTTTTGCTGCATTATAGCACTATTTGGACTGATGAGTTTTTTTTTCCTTGAGGGATTTTTTACAACCAACATAAGTGACGATACTATGACAAAAATAAAGAGTTTTTTAAACTGCATTATTTTCTCTTTGAATTTCCCTGTCTATTCAAGTGTATCCTCTGTAAGTAATCCTCTGTCTGAAATCAAGTGTATTAAATATTACATGATACTAAAATCTTGGGAATTAGTTATTCTTCCGACATGTGCAGGATCAAGAGAAACACTTCTAAGTTTTAATGACTGTTCTCGGAAAATTTAATTTTGTAAAAAATGGCTGGGGTTTTGGGAATTTTATGTTCAAGAATTTTTTTTTTTTAAATTTTAGATCAATTTGTTGAACATAAAGTTTTCGGTCCGTTGAAATGAGTGTGTAAGTTATTCATGAAATTATAAGATATTCCAAAAATATGGATAACGAATTGGGTGAACGTTTATTATCCAGCCAGATACATTCAGAAAGGAGAATATGCTTTCGTTCAAATTTCGACAGGGGGTGTTTAGTTCAGTCGAAAGTACTCTTAGTCACTTACATTAACAAAATATGCCAAAACAAAAAAGTAAAAGAAAACATGGAGGCAGAAAATATTTTTTTACCAATTTTTTTTAGAAAAGAAACGAGATGTCGTATGCTGTTACAAGTGGAGAAACTTTGGATGATTTCGGAAACTTGAAAAGTAGCCAATCATATCAACAAGAAGTCCTTAAGGGAGATAACATTATTGTGTAACAATAAAAGTTGCTTATAATTGAAGGCTCATCTCCATTTTTGATTGAAAATTGTTAAAACAATTAAAATTTACGCTCTTAATACCTTGGAAGTTTAAACTAAATTTTAAATCATGCAGAGGAAGCAGGAATTTCTATTGATAAACAATTTTAATATATTAAACGAACAATTCTTGTATATGTATATTTCGGATCTCGAAAACGGCTCTAACGATTTTGATAAAATTTTGTATTCAGATAAAGTTTTGGTTTCTGAGTTCATCTACATCGGCGTTTTTTCTGTAAAAACGCAAGTTTTCTCGAAAAACCCCGTTTTTATGCCTTCATAAAAGCTTTCTTTTCACCGTATTCTTTATGATTACTATTATTGTTACTGTTTCATAGCAACTATGTTTTATTATTATTGTAGAAAGCAGTTGACTGCTTTCTATAATTAATTGCAAGGTCTACAGGGACTACGGCATCTATCTGGGTACGGTGGCTTATCATAAGATATTATGATTATGACCCAGATGCTATCTCTACAAATTGTTAAAATATTCATGTATGTATGCTCTTATAGTATCTAAAATTAGCTTTCAAAATTAAAACATATGCACTAATTTCGTTTTACTTGCGTGAAGAAAAGCTGTGACAGTTAGTAGAAAAACCGGATAGTCTATTTCGGCATTTTGTTATTGCGAGATTAAATGCAAACAGAAAATTTTACTGTTAGTACAAAAATTTATTCCTCGATTTAATTTTCCTAATTTTATTTCCGGCAACCGGAAATGTTACTATTTTATTCTACGAACACAGCATATAGCCGCAACATGAGATTTTTTTAAATTTTTGTATAACGTGAATCCCAATTTTGTGGTTATTTTTAGCTGAACAACTAAAATTATGAGTTATTTTCATAATTTACCACCCACGAAACTTTTAAACACCTTACTCTAAAATCGTTTTTGTCCTTTAAATATCGTAACCATGCATCATTTGAGGTCCAATCTATTTATAAGGTGTGTAGAGAGTACTGTGTGTCTGAAGACACAATTCCCCTTTACTTGCCCAGGTAACTGCAATGTGAGACACCTGAACTGCACAATAAAAAATGCATGCAGCAGTTTTCCTTTACCAAATACTGCTCTGTTACTAAAATAAAACTTTATCTAATCATATATAATTTGAATATGGTACTGATTTTTATATTACTAAAGTAGGTTTTGTAGGATTAATTATGATTTTTTGGTATTTATCTTAACAGCAAAGAGATCACTTGTTTTAGACATTGTGGGATAGTTAAGTGTTAGTACCAAACGCACTACACAAGAGGACGCATATTTATCAAGCTAAGTACTAATTGGCGTACCTTAAATCACTCTACGGCATTCAGAACCTAGATTTCGCTAAGTAAAGCCGTCATCATATACTGAGTATCTAAATTAAAATATACCATTCCAAGTATTAGTCAGGTGATAGCAAAGCACGTAATAAAGAAAACAAGAGTATTTTTAGCCGCTATTAGGAATACAATACTGCAAATAAATAACATTTGGAGAAAAGATTCTAAAAGCATTAACATTTGGGGGAGGGGGGACAGGATAAAGAATTAAGTTTTCGTTCAGGTTAAGATTCCACGTCGGATAATCATCAAATAAATGTTCAAGCGTTATTAAGATCACAACACTTTAAGCATTGGGTTTCGTTTTGTTTTTACGCATTAAAATACATCAAATCTTTATTGTTTAACTCTGCTTGCAAGCTAAATGCGGCCTAATTCTTTCAGAGGTGCGGCGTTTTAATCAAACATGCGGTTGAAAAGATGCAGTGTAAGTGCTTAAAAAAAATTTAAAAAATATTAATTATTTGCCTTTTGTCCCACTACACATGTTGTATGATAACCAATTTATGGAACAGCATTATCTACTTATATGAAAAACTGAGTATCTTTTTAACTATCTTTCTTTCCAACTATCTATCTATGTCACGCCTTCTTTAACTCCCTAGAACGCCAATGAAACTTGAAAGTCGTCACCAGGCACTACCCGAATAGATATAGGTATTTTTTCAGGCTTACATTAAGTTTTAATTTATATAATCATACGTTTTTAATTAACGAAGATATCATTTAATAAGTAAGTCAAATTTAACAGCTATTTTGTCCTCAATGAGATTAAACATGAAATCCATTGTTACAAAACGATGGTTGCCTATGACCAAACAGCTAATAATAATGATATCGAGAACTTCTTGAAATGAAAGGCTTTAAACTAAATCAAACATAAGAAACTCATTAAACCTTTTTAAGCGGCCCCTTTCGACCCGTACAGGTGTACGTGCTACCCGAAATTGGCCTCATCTGGTTTGCCCGTACGGCGTAGGGGCATCGATATTTTCAGATTTCCTTTTCTGGTTTGCCCAAACTGTTCAGAAAATTGTAAACCTCAAAATTCACAGTAAGTGCGAGAGAAATTTTTGCATAATTTGTAAAACATTCTTTACTGCATGCAGAATGTACTTGAGAAAGGCAAATATTTCGGGGTTTTGTGACCAAAATTGTAAAATAAAAAATGTTGTAAAAGCATTGAAAACGAAAATAAAATTGAAAAATTCTCAATATTCTTATTCTGTTAAGTATGGCACTTAACTATATGCAATAAAAAATATGCCTTTTTTGGAAGCATTTTGGTAAAATAATTGACCGCTTAAAGGGTTAACGGGCCAGCAAGTACGTAGTACTTTTTTCGCTAGCTACTTGTAGTTTTCTGAAATATAAATTAGTTGAAAAGCCATCTACTTATATTAAAAACTGAGTATCTATGTCTGACTGCATCTTTTCCTCTTGATGCTCGAGCTGAACTTAAAACCCATTAATGGCCTAGCGTTCTCCTTGTTTAGGGACGGTCCGAAAAGTGTGTCTGAATTTTCCAAAAATGAACATTTAAACCAAATAATTGTGTTCAAGTATTACTTTGGTATTGCTTCAATTCTGTATTAACAGATTGCAGCACATAACCGCTGTAAAGTGTGATCTGTAGCCCTTTGATTAAGATCTTTATCAAAAATTACATTAGTCGCAATCTCAAGAACAAAAAGCTAAGTTTTTAAAGTTATTAACAAGTAAATCTATCTGTGTTTGATATATGTGCTACTTTGATAGATGTTTCAGTTTACCTTTTTTTGCAATTTTGTAAATTTTAAATTTTTTTAGGATTTTATAGCAATTTAAGAACGTCCCTAAAAAGGGACGCTAGGCACCAAAGGCTGCATTGTTTAACCGTTGCTGATTTCTTGCTTAGAATCGATAATTAAAATCAAAGAAGTTAGTAAATGTTTTTAGACTGAAAAACAGATAATAATTGTCATTTTTAAAACTTATTTTATTTTCAAAATCTAATTAAATTAAATTAATTAATTTATATAAACTTAATTATACAATGTTCTTAAATATTTTCTCTTCTTTTTTTTAATTACAAAAAGGTAAATTTTGAAAGAAAGCTATTTCAAAAATGTAATTCTTTAAAACACTAATTATTCCTTATATTTCATTACTTTTCCATTATGCATTTAGGTGTTTATTATTGTTTAGTCTGACTGTTGGGGGGGAAGAAGCCCTAAGCTGTTTCAGAAGCTTAGCATTTCTCCTTGATGAAGAATTCAAGGATTGCGTGTGTGTCTGTTGTTTGGGAAAGGGGGGGGGGGTGTTGCAGATTTAATTTCAGAATTCCCTGAGCATGCCAATTTTAATCTCTATTGTGAGAATTTATTTACTTCTCTTGCGCTCCTACGTGATTATTTGTCTCAGCAAGGTTTTTTGCAAGAATCTGTTAAAAAATGCTCATAAACTGAAGTTACGTTGTCCAAAAAAGAAAAGAGAGGAAGTTATGAATAAATGTCGATGACAGGGAAAATAATATTACGTTGGTTCGGTTCAATAATAGCAATGTCATAACTATTGCATTAAATTTTCATGGAGTTTATCCTATTGTAAAGGCTAAGCGATTGTCCAACAGCGAAAAGAAAGTAATTGAAATTGATGAACCTATATGGTTGCTCAATACAAACGTTGCATAATGAAAAAGATCCCATGCATCAAATATCGGGAACTACCAGTTTTTGATCCACTCTAAAAAATGGTGGTAGCCGCTCTTCATTTTTATTTTAAAAGCTGCTGTACAACATGCATTGAGCTCAAGAGAGTTGAGTTAGGTATTATGGGGCTAGTTGTTTTTTGTTTTAAATAAGACTCAGGTAAGATGTGCCCATTGAAGTAAAAGACCTTATCGGAATGCAGCAAATGCAATACGTAGATTTGCAGAACAAATGTTTTGCTGACTTTCATACTCAACAACACCAATATTTCCTTGTTCTCTGAATCTACTTCCCAGTTTATGTTAATTGCTGCTTTTATTTCTTCTTATAAATTGTCATTTTCAATATTACATCGTAGGCAGAAAAAAAATTTTTGGTAAAAAAGTATGTACCCTCTGGTGCCTAGCGTCCCTTTTTAGGGACAATTTTTCTTTCTTAAATAAAAAATTTATTTTTTACATGATAATTTTTTAACTATTTTTCCTGTCCATTAAACACTATTTGTAACCAGAATACAAGGTATCGTTGAAAAATAAAATGTCAGGCATTAATGGGTTAATGAAACCTTCCTCACCATCTTGAAGGTGCGAAGTGCCCGTGAAATGTCTCAATAATTCAAATGATTTTTTGATGCAGGAAAAAAGAAAAGGCGCGAAGGCGCCTTTCAGCGAGCCGCCTTGGCGGGGAGTAGTGCAACGCCGGGCCATGTGCGTGGTATGTCTTGAAATCAAATGAACATTAAATTATATCAAATAATATAACATCAGAATGAGGTAAAAGTTAGAGAGGGGGGACGTTATGCATCAACATGTCGCAGGAAGCTAATCTAGCTAAAAAAAAAAAAAAACGTCTTGACGCCCTCGTGCGGCTTCACTGTATCGTAAAGATTTTAAGTTAAGCTCATCATTGTCTAGTAACTCCATAAAATGCAGCATAAATGCTCAGTATGCATGAAAATTTGAAAAGAAATCTACGTGATACTTGTACACTGCGGAAAAGGCACCGTTGATTTTAGCCTACTTTCCCGTTAAAAATAAAAGAAAGACGAAAAAAGTATTAAAAGTAGCTTAATGCATCTAAAAAATATCGCCAAGTCCAAAAAATATCGCCAAGTTAAAAAAATAAAAATGTAAAATGAATATCGAAAAATTAAAAATTTGAAAGTAGGGTATTGAGATGGGGAATTTGTGTGTCGGTCGGTCGGTCTGTCGGTCTGTCTGTCCCCCCCCCCCCTAATAACTTTTGAATGAACATTCCGATTTGGACAAACTTTTTTTTGTTGGAAAGATCTCGGCGAGTACAGCTCATTCCCATATTTGATTTTTCGATTTGAACAATTTTTGGTTCAACTTTGAACCGTTCAAACAACCTGTCCTGCAATGCTAACTTTTGAGTGAACAGTCCGATTTGAACAAACTTTTTTTTGTTTGAAAGATCTTATCAAGGATACTTTATTCCCGTATTTACATTTCCGATTTGAACAGTTTTTCGTTCAACATTGAACCGCTCAAACAAGTTATCACCCTGAATAACTTATGAGTGAACAGTCCGATTTAAATAAACTTTTTTTTTTTTTTTTTGTTCGAAGGATCTCAGCAAGGATACTTCATAACCGCATTTAAATTTTCAATTTGAGCATTTTTTCGTTCAACATTGAACCGTTCAAGCAACCTTTCCCCACCTACTAACTTCTGAGTGAACCATCCAAATGGAATAAACTTTTTTTTGTTTGAAATATCTCGGAGAGGCTCATTCCCATATTTCGCTTTTTGATTTTAACTATTTTTCGTTCAATATTGAACCGTTCAGAAAAAAAATTTAACTTTAGCGCCAACGGGGAATTTAAGTTGAATGTTGATCCTGAACTTAAAGTCGGATTTCCTTCAAACTAACTTTGTAAGAAAATGGTTTTGATAAATAATATTTGTAAAGTACTTTTCTGAATAATCTTCTGTGAGGACTCTGATTCCGACTCCGCAGACATGGCGGAAATGCAGGCTCAGAAAAAAAATGACTGACTGTGCAGACGATTTTTTGTTTATTTATTCATTTGTTTTATTTTATTTATTTATTATTATTATTATTATCATTATTTTTTTTTTTTTTTTTTTTGGCCGACGATTTTTTTTTGTAACAAAAATGTTTCATTCACGAGAGCATTTTATTCTTTATTTATATTTAACAACTGGCAACGGATTAAAAGTGAAATTCGAGACATTTTATCTACGTACGAATTTTTTTTTTCTTTTCTTTTTCTTTCTTTGATAAAATGCATTTTAATGCACTTTGTTATTTTTATTTATTTTTTTTTTTTGAAAACGATTGAGGAATTTTTCTACGGAAGAATTGCAACAGTTGAATTCCTTAAAAGGTGCGACCAAACTTTATTTATTCAGTTATTTACTTTTTACGTGTCTATTTCATCTGATGGGAGGGGTATATTTTGCTTTTAGAAATCAGCTTTAAGTGCTAAAAAGGCATAATTTTTAGTCTCATATAATCAAGAGAATAATGATCAGATGCTAGAATGCCGATGTCGATGTACGGGAAAGTAGGCTCGTTTAGTTCTTGACAGAACTTCTTGTTATAGTATAATACTGGCAGCCGAGGTTCCAATTTAAAACTGTAAAATGCACAGTAATAACCTGTAAACTAGCAATTTTTAAGTTTATTACAGTAAAGTTGGAAATTTTAGGTTATCGCAGTAAAATTTATCAATATTATACTACAAAAACAACAGTATAATACTGGCAGCCAACGTTCCAGTTTAAAACTGTAAAATGCACGGTATTAAACTGTAAAATTTGCCATTTTCGTTTATTACTGTAAAATGAGTAAGTTAATAATTTAGTACTGTAAAATTGGAACAGTTTTTTTACTGTAAAATTAGCAATGTCTCTAGTTTATTACTATAAAATTAGCTGTATTATACTGTAAAAACAAAATTCATTTTTACAGTGTACGAATACTATTTTGAAATGAATTTATAAATTGATTTTTGGGTAATTTTCTTAAAACACATTCCGTAATGTAGCTTCTACCAAATGTAAAGTAATCTTCATTTCGGAAAGCATTTAAAAACAATGATTTGTTGTAGTGTTTTGCTTCATGTTTATTTACTTCATTTCTGTCTTTCAAATTTCATTTTAAAAGATAAATAAATAAATAAACATACAAAAATTTTCTAAGGCATTTCTTTCTCATTAATAGTTTATTATAATTGACATTAAAACAAGTAACACTGAATGTTCTTTTGTACAGAACCTATGGATGAGCATAAAAACTTCAACTTAAAAAAAAATGTATTTTCCAAAAAAAAAAAAAGATAAAAATATGGAGGGGAAAAAAAGATAAAATGCTTGAAGTAAACCTTATTTTGCATTGAAACAGCTGCAACGATTGTGTTACAACAGCCTAAACTTTGACTTTAACGTTCGGATACATCTACCACTCGGAAAAATCGAACTTACTTCCTGAAGAAATAAAACAGGCATTTTGAGGTACCACAATGTTATATTTCCAATACAAAAATGCATTTAAAATAGTTATTTGCGGCTTTCAAACCTCAAAAAGCGCGTTTATGTCCGTTTAATAGCTAATTAAACAAAGAACTCTTTACTCCCCGCGGAAGCTTACAGAGAGAGAGCCCAGCTGACGAACAGCTGTGCTCTGAGGCGGAGTCACACATCGGAAAGTGATCAGGCTCGCTATATGAAGACTGCACACTAAGCTTGTCGGGCGCTTTTGCTCGCGAAGTGTTCGGTACCGTGGAAGGGGATTTCGCGTTCCGAATCCCGAAAGAATTCCACTTCGAATGAGGGACACCATCAAAGCCAGTCGAGCCGCTAAATCTCATTTTTTTTCGTCTTTTTCTTTTATATTTTTTATACTTTTATAAATTGTTACCGATTTTAAAGTTATATTTCATGGACTATTTATATCTTCACAGAGAACTTAAAGCCGTTTTTAATAATTGATGTATGATATTTAAACACAACTTCCAGTGAAAATTTTAACATACTACCAGAATACTATGCAAAGGTACGTAAGTTCATACATATATTCTTATTAATGCTTGTGAGTAATATGTTTGCTCAAAAAATGTCTTCATGTTTATAAGAAATCTTTATGTACAACATTTCATCTTCTCCATATGGTGTGTTTTGAGGAATCTATAACATTTATTTTTCACTGTTACAATTCTTTCAAAAGCTGAAAAAGTTATTGCTTAAAAAATATTTGTCAGAAACTTTGTAATTTGAAATAAACATCGAGGTAAGCTTGATGAAATTTGAAAATTAGTTGTTTTCTCATACTTGCTGACGTGATTCATTTATTTCTGAATTGAGCTTCATTAAATATCAGAATTCGTATCCTAAGAGCGTATTAATTAGAAAATAAAATTATTTGAATCGAAAAAAATTTTCATTAACCGATGTATGTATCTTTATTACAATCAAGCGTATTATCGAGCCAGGTGCGATATCTACTTAGCTTTTAAATAAAAAAAAATATTATAACTAAACTAACCTATTGACCATTTCACCCGCATTACTCTTAAACGGCCAAGTAAATTATATTTTAAAAAATATATGAATTTACTCTTTTCTAGCTTTTATTATCTTCTGGAAATGATATTAGCGGGTATGTTTGACGAGAGCAAATTGATCTCTCCTTTTTCTAATTTATAGGTAAAAAAATGCAATAAAAATAACAATTAAAATAGGTATCTGTGTCTGGAGTGTTTTGAGAAATATTAACTTCTAATGCACCTCATCAAAACAAGTAAATATTCTAATATTTTTTACGTACTATATAAAAACAAATTAAAACTATTAGTACTTCAACAGCTGGTTTGTTTTAAAGTTATATATGTGCTTTTTTCTTGAACAATTTTTTCTTACACATGTATTTACATGCATTTATTTCGTCTTTTGTTATTATTATGTTTGCATGGCTAACGTTGCTAATATGGCACATTTTTGTTTCTGTAGTAGATAAGAAACGTTAAACTTCAACAGATATGTTTTAATGCATCCGTTTATTTATTTTGCATTACATTTAAAAACTAATGAAATGAATTTTCTCTTTATTTACTTCCTGTAATATTTCTAACTATAAGGAAGTGTGATACAGTATGTTTACAATTTTTAAATACCAGTAGAAGCCTTTATCATTTCTTTTAAAATGCATATGAATAGTATTGTTTAATGGCATATTTTAAAAGCATTATAAAATAATAATAATACTAATAATAATTATGAAAAACTTATACACTAGTATTTCCGTGTTTACTCTTTATGGATAGATATCGAGTTAAATTAATGCGCTGAACTTGTGGCCCGCGTATTTTGTAATATTACTCATAATAGATGCGATATGTTTTTTAATGCATCGTTTTTGCTTCACCATTCTCAATCCCAATTATCGACGTTTTGTTGTTGATGATGAAGTCGACCACATCTACATGAATGGCAGTAAGTACCATGCGCGCACCCTTTACTTCGCGCCTGTCAAGGGCAAATGTGGGTCATTCGGTTTGTTTGGATCTTGACAGGTCCGATGCTGCTTTTCTATTCGATTGGAAAAGGTGGTTCATACGTAAACAGCCTCCAATATTATTAGCATATGGATTTTTTTTACTACGCTATTACGAATATTATATTGTCTTTTGAGCCCGTAAATTATATATATATATATATATATATATATATATATATATATATATATATATATATATATATATATATATATATATATATATATATATATATATAGGTATATTATTTGTTTTTTTTTTGCAATCCATTTTCATGAAATATTCTCCAAATTATAGAGGCTCAAATTAGCAATGATATTAAAATTTAAAAAAATGTTCTGATTTATTAATACTATTCTATTAGCCTTCCGCAATTGTTTAAAATTGAAAGTTAGCTTTGCAAAATTGTTATAGTATTTATTTATTGCAAGCAAACTTGATATGATTAAGCAATGATGTTTTAGCATGCTGAGTGTATTGAGAAAGAAAATGAAGAGTTTTATTTATTGAGAAATGCCTTTAAATACTTTTTACATCATTAAAATACCGAACACCATTTTGAATCATTGGGCATAAAAAACATGTTTTGCTCAGAATTTGTTCTTACAAAATATTTTATTTCGTAAGCGTTTACTTACATACATAATAAAACATTGCTTAGAAACTTGTGCTCTTGATTTATCCGTCTCTTACCTCAGACGAATAGTTTTTACTAACAAACAGTATTAGGTATTTGTAAGACTATTTTCGGTACGACTTCGGAAATGTCTAATTAATTAGAAATTAAAAGATAAGAGCCGTTTTAGGCATTTCAGCAATAATTTTCAGGTACCAATACTCCATATATATGTGTATTTTGTGTGTATATATATATATATATATATATATATATATATATATATATATATATAATATATATATATATATATATATATATATATATATATATATATATATATATATATATATATATATATATATATATATATATATATATATATATATATATATATATATATATATATATATATACTATATATATATACTTATAATGTATATATATATACATTTAATTTTTATTTTTTCATATTTTATTTACGAAAGCCATAATATATTGTTTATTTATGAAAGGAAAACAACTGTTCAATTTTGATCTTTATCTGCTGTGATAAAAAATGTTACATGTTAAGTATGTGAGCAAAATGTAAATCTCGTACTCTAGTTTTTTCTGTGAATTACTTTTGTTTATCATTGATTTAAGGGTTTAAATTAAATATTTTTTCTAACTTTTCATTTGATCTCCTCTTTAGTTTATTTCTTTTAATTTAAAGTTGCTCAACAGTAGAAGAGAAATATGTAGTTGGACGATGTAACGACGATGCAATGCATTCACTCACAATCATTTTTAAACATGTTAACTCCTTCAATCAACTATTCAAAACATACAAAAGGGTTCACGGTGTATTTATTTTGAACAGTGAAATCATTTAACCAATTTTTACTTATATTGAAATAAATATTCATCAAATTATACATTTTGTAATAAAAGAAAGATATTATTGTAGTTTTCCATAGAATAATAGTCAACTTCTAGAAATATTTGTTCTTCGTGTGTTTACACAGGCCCATTATTACTTGCACTAGTAAATTTTTGTACAATTAATCCTCCAAACACAAAAGTTTTTAATTGCACTAACATGCTCGATCGTGTGTAGCCGCCGTAAGGAAACCGAAGGCAAAGAAAGAAAAATCGATCAAGTAAATATGGTTCGCAAACGCAGGAGAGTGCTTTTCGAGCAGCACACGCGTTCTTTTCTGGCTCCGCCTACACTCATTCTCTATTTAAATCTTCCCGTCCAAGAATGGACTTGACACTAGGATTGCGCTGTTTTGAGCGAGGGAGAAAAGACATGCCGGAAACGCTCTCCTTGTCCCTTCCTTCAGCTCTTTCAAGGGTGTAACTGCTGCCAAAATGTCACCGGGAGACATGCGATAAAGGACACCTGCAAAGTAAAGTCAAAATTAGATCCGTAGTATGTCAGTCCACCGCTTCAGGAACTCGCTTGCCGGCAACATTCACATTTGGTTGCCTTTGCCTAAGACGATAGTTGGAGAAAATGCATTTATAACGGGGAAGAAAATTCAAATGAATTTCTCGAAAATGCGACAAAAAAGGCGAGAAAAAACTACAGAAAAGTTACCCAATGGTGCAGAAATAAATAGTAAACTCGTTGGCGTTTCTTCTAAAATGATTCAGAAAATTAGAAAAACTGAATATTTTCGAATTGAATAAAATTACGAGCGTTTGTTAATTCCTAAGTATATATTTCTTGTCAAAATTTCTAGTTATGAAACATTTTTTTTTTGGTAAATCATTAAACAATAATGGAACTGAATAATAACTTTAGCTCAACATTAATATGGACAAAAGAACCGATTTCTCATTGTTTTTAACATGCACTAATACTAATTGCATAAAAAAAGTTATTTGACACACATACACATACATAAAGAAAAAACACCTTTTTGAAACAACATATTTTGCTTCGTTCTTGTAAGAGTTTTTCAGCAAGCTTAAGAACCACTTGTAATCCTAAAATAACGCTACTTCAACAGTGGCTTAGTAAGAAGCAGTGAATCATTACTACTCTTCAAATAATGATTAAAACTAAATATCAGGGGTGGTCAAAGGTCGACAGCGAAGTTATTTGAAGTCTCTATCTTACTCTTCACATACATGAATTTACATGTTCTAGACATAGTGTTAAACATGAACGGAACAAAATACTAGAATAGTCCGATTTCAATTCTTACTTAAATATGTTTTAATCGGGATTTATTTTAATTTAAGAGGCGAGTGTCTTTATCAAAGAATAAGTCATAGAAATCATGATTAATTATCATGATTAGTCATATTACGAGAAAAGAACGCAAAAATAAACGTGGAGCTCAAAGGCTGAGAGTATTAGCAGTTAAAATCAGCTCATCCAGTTTTGTTTTTGCATGTAAACAATAGATGAGTTTCAGAGTTCAGAAAAGATTTTCAAAAAATAAATAAATAAATATATATATATATATATAAGCTTACATCAAAAATTTTAGTTTAAGTATCTAAGCATAAACTTTATTTAAAGCTCATTAGACATAATTATAAAATACTGTTTAATTAATTGAAATAAATTGCATTGCAAAGAGATTTTTTTTTGTTTTTGGGGATCAGTTATCAGAGCTTCAGTTGTTTAAATCGATGTGGGAGAGAATTGGACAAATCCAGGTATAAAAAGGTTTTTAATTTTTTTCAACCGGCTACATGAATAAAATTGCTTCAATTTCTGTTCGAATGTTAAATTAACTCTTAATAACAATATTTTGAAGGCTAAATAAATTATGTTTTCGAAGTGTACAAGTACCCAGTTTTATCCGACCTGTTTAGACAAAACCGGGAACATAAAAAATTAATTATAAAGTGTTCTTATTTTACTGCAGAAACATTTATGTAGAGCAGCAATTATCACCATGGCCCTCAACATCTGAGGAACATTAGTGGGTTAAAAAATCAAGGCACAGAAGTAATTTTGAATTTCAAATTTATAGTCGAGTCTCAATAACTCGAAACCTTATTACTCGATATTGCTTTTATCTCGAAGTTTTCATTAGGTCCCAAACTTTTGAGAAGGCTGTGGGAACTTCTTATAACTTGAACTACCAACAACTCGAACCTTTTTTTCCTGTCCCTAGGGACTTAGCGTTCTCGAGAGTTGACTACATATCAAATTTAAAAACTAACAATACGACCTGGATATTTAATTAGCCACGTCTTCACTTCCTGGTCGTTGAAAGCATTATTGTTGCCATATTATTTCAATATTATATTTTACAAATTTAAAAAAAAATTGTTTTCATTTCACAGTGAAAAAGAAACTTTTAAAATCGGTAATACCCAGTCCTTTGAAACTGCTAAGGTCCTGGTTTTATCCGGGAATAACAATTAGGAGCTAAAGAGTAAATTCGATGGAGTGAAAATAAACATTCTACACTTGAATGTTTCGAGATATTGATGTCAACAACTAAGCTACATTACCTAACTTTACCAAATAACAAAGCCGCTGTATGCAACTAGATGCACGCACTCCAACATATAGCAGTACTAACATAGCCAAAACTTCCTTATCCCGGTTTTATCCAAGTCTCCCATCTAAACTATTTCTTCAACAACAAATCAGTAAATCAGTTGAAAACAGAAAATGATGCAAGAAATTAATTTTGGGATATATGTATACACTGCGATGCAAAAGTTTAGACAAAATGCAAATATGTGAATAAAAAGAAAACTATTCAACGAAATGCTTTCAAATTTCTACTGCAGGTACACAATATGGTCCCAAATAAGTGACTGGAGTTCTTACAACTATAACTGGAATTGAATTTTGGATATTACAAAAGATATTTTTTAACATTGTTGCAAACGTTTAGACAATAGTCAGATTTTATGCAAATATCCCTTGAAATGTGATTGGTGGAGGAAATGCGGGACTGTATTATTCATTTATAAAGCGCAGAGATTGCTGAATAGATAATCAAAATCTCAAAACCTCTTTAGTTCTCGTGTAAAGAAGATGAGAAAGTTTGGAAGCCGAAATTTGAAAATGAACCTACTTTATTAACTTTTTGTCTTTTAAATCGGCTCCAGTATGGTAGTACATTGTTTTTTACTTTGTGGAGAGCAAATTCAGACATGCGTATCGATCAAAAAGTCCAAGAGAAATGATATTTCTTAAGGATGAAGGAATTGAAAAAACGGCTCAGACTGACGATTCGCCCCTTAATCCTACAAAACTTCAACTTGGGTCAAAAACAGCACGTGACAGCATAAGTAGATGAACAACTGAATCGGAATGCATAAAAAAAAACAAAAAATTGTGCTTGAGCCTTTTCGGACAGAGTGTCCTAAATAAGCCAGATTGTAATGTGAAAAGCAGCACATGTATCATCGTGACTAAAAAAATGAATGGTACTTTCTTTGATAAAAATTATTAAAATTGGGATGGCCTAAATGGATTATAATTCTTTTCGCGGGACTTGAGAAATATCCCATGATCGTATGCTGTGCTGCTTTTGCCAGTAAAATCTGGCTTATTTGGGACACTCTGTCCGAAAAGGCTCAAGCACAATTCTTTGTTTTTTTTATGCATTCCGATTCATTTGTTCATCTACTTATGCTGTCACGTGCTGTTTTTGACCCAAGTTGAAGTTTTGTAGGATTAAGGGGCGAATTGTCAGCTTGAGCTGTTTTTTCAATTCCTTCATCCTTAAGAAATATCATTTTTCTTGGACTTTTTGATCGATGCGCATGTCTGAATTTGCTCTCCGCAAAGTAAAAAACAATGTACTACCATACTAGAGCCGATTTAAAGGACAAAAAGTTAATTAAGTAGGTTCATTTTCAAATTTCGGCTTCCAAACATTCTCATCTTCTTTACACGAGAACTAAAGAGCTTTTGAGATTTTGATTATTTATTCAGCAATCTCTGCACTTTATAAATGAATAATACAGTCCCGCATTTCCTCCACCAATCACATTTCAAGGGATATTTGCATAAAATCTGACTATTGTCTAAACTTTTGCAACAATGTAAAAAAATATCTTTTGTAATATCCAAAATATGATTCCAGTTATAGTTATAAGAACTCCAGACACATGTTTGGGACCATATTGTGTACCTGCAGTAGAAATTTGAAAGCATTTCGTTGAATAGTTTTCTTTTTATTCACATATTTGCATTTTGTCTAAACTTTTGCATCGCAGTGTATGAGTGAACATAATGTTGAACTTTACTCCAGAAAAAAAAAATCAAAAGTGCTTACTAAACTACAGTTGTGAATTTATATTAAAAAATCACAAAGACATATTGACATTACATGAAGCAATATACTTTATTAACAGCTTTAAGAACTGTTCTCTTTAAATTAATATTTCATCCTTTGTTTAAAACCGTAAAAAAGTTTGGAACTTCTAACATCATATTACTTAATACAAAATGCTGTGGATGGAATTTAATGCAGATTGTTTAGTTCACTTGAACTGTACGCATTTTGTTCTACGTATTGTTTTGTTTCTATGTGTTTTGTTTCCTAATTGATGTTTGTAGTTTACTGTCTTTTGTTTCGTAACTTTGCAATGCACATCCAAAATTCAAAATAACTGATATTACTCATATTTGTCTCAGTCCCTGAAAATAAATGTAAAAACAATACAAATCATCTCATTTTCTGTTCTTCTACTGTTTTATTTGTATGTTCCCCATAGAAAAACAGCTGACATTTTTTGTCCTTGCTGTAAACTACTAATAAAGGAACAATAAAAAAAAATTCATTGTTACACTGAAAGCAAGCAGCATCTTTTGATTTTTTTCTCTTCTCTTTTCTAAATGACGATTGTTTTCGTGTAGTCTGAGTAGTGAATGGGCTTTTTTTTTGCTTCAAATGAAATACAATGGAAAAGTATTCTCCTTCGCTTGAAATATATTCAGTAAAGATAATTTTAGCCTGTCTGTAAAAACAATATATTTTACATTTAAAATTATAAGACCTTTTGAAAATTAAGAAAAGACGTCCTGCAAACTTTAAACAATCTTCTTTGGGATTATAAAATAAAATTTGATACAAATCAAAATTCATTGACTATTTTCTTATGAACTTGCTGTATTTCATTAAAATTACAGTTGATGGAAACAATTTGCGATTTGATGGAAGGAATTTAAATTTCTTTTCAATTATTGGCAAAGTTCAGCATTTAATGGAATACGCTACATTTACGGCTATATTACGCCTGGTAGGAATAAGCTACAGAAATACATTTTAACTTTGCACTTCCCCCCTTTTAAGTTTCTCTGTACAATATTACATGAATTTAAATTCTGCAACTACTTATATTTGTAAAAAATGCCATTCTGGTTGTCATTTTACTTAAATCGCTATTTACAGTTACGGAATTATTGTCATTCAAATAATATTTTTGCCCACTTCAGAGGTTAAATAAAATTATAAAGAATAAAATATCAACGACCGCCATTAAAGCTCACAAATACAAGGCAAAATTAAAGCACGTGCTTCGAGATCACACGGTTCATCTTTTAAATGCTAAATAAAGGTTGACTTATATAGAAAAAAACATACGAGACAGAAGTGGAAGCGATCGAACTGTAATGTTTCGTAAATCTTTTCATATTGGTTCTCGAAAACCTGGTAGGAATAACACTTCTAAACATTTCCCTTCTTTATTTAAAATACCGTTCAAAAATATGACGACGTGTTTTAAAGTTGAAGTTAATTCAAACTAGTGAATCATGTTTTGGAAGAAAGGAACTTAAGCCGTGACACGCGTCCTTTGGCACAGTGCCGTAATTTAAAAGTGAAACATGCTGACTTCACGTTGCTAAACGAATTACTGGAGGAAAAACAACTACGCTGATGTGCATCTTACACAACGCGGTAATTTGAGATGTCACAAAAAATGACAAAAGGAATTTTTTTTTCACTGAGCAAAATGTTACAAAAGGTACATTAGTGCAATCATACCATGTGCATTTTGCTTCGTTCATTCACAATAAAATGTCGGTACCCGCTTTACCGAAAAATAAATATTAACAAAAATTCTATAAAAATTTTCTTTGAAGTCTGAAAGGAATATTTAATAGAAAGTGTTAACGTGCTTACTTTGAAGTATTTTCTTTTCAGGCATAAATTTGTTATCTTAGTCTGGGTAATTTACTTCACTCTGAATCGTTTATTTTTTAATCTACTTTACTTCAAAATAATTTTTTATGCTTTGTCTAGCTACGTTTAAATGTAGTTCACTGTGCAACTCAAACTTAGTCGAACTCTTAGCCTCTTCATAAATGAACTAATAATACAATAACTTATGAGCTAAGTAAGCTTTAAAGTAAAGTGCAAACATTTCATAAAAACAGCTATCGTGTCTTTTGCCTTCAATAATGAGGTACTGCTGGTCAGTATAGAGCAAACTGCACTTTGCGAGAAATATAAACTCCGTTTGTGATAAAAATATAAATTATAACACGGTGATTTAAAAAAAGCACTTTGAATAAAATAGTAGAAACGTGATTTCAAATCGCATGGAGCTTCTTTTTCTTTAAATGCCAAAGATGTGAGATAATCAAAGTAATTATATTTATTCGTATTTTATTGTAAAAATAGCAAAAGTTGAATGTTCATTGGTTTTAAACCACCTATTCTTTTGGCGAGTCCCAAGGTGAATTCAGTCAAATATATTTTTTATTTATTTTTTGCTACTACAGCAATGTCTAATTGTAATTGTTGCCTTGATTCTAGATTAAACTTTTTTAGTGAAAAACGTGTTAGTAAAAATATGCTTTTCTCCAGCTTAGTGCACAGTTTATTTGAAGTATTAACTTTTAAATATATTTATCCTAAGGTATAATCGGTGGTGTGAAATATGTCTTTTTCACAAGCAGGTTTTTGGTTCAGTGTTCTTCTATGTAGTCGAATTATATTACTTTAATTCGACTGACTTCTTAAGTTTTTTTTTTTTTTTTTTTTTTGTCCGCTTTCTCCTTTTCCAAATGTCTGACGGAGATTTTTAGATCAGTTTTGTATTAAGTTTTGTATTAAGTGATTATTTTTACTTATATATATATTTTTTGTACTGATTTGTTCCAAGTTTTCTTTTTAGCTTTCGCCCTTTTTAAATATCTAATATTTAACACCTATTTGTTTCATCACGACTTGTATTTCTCTTCAAAATTCTTATATATTTCTAAAGTTCCATTCTAAGATTTGAAGCTCTGTGATGTAATATCAGCCTCATATTGAAAATATATTTTTATTTCTTCGAATTTCACTTTCGGAAGTATGACAGAAGTTTGTAGAAAAATAAAAAATCTTATAAAGCCCCTCACAATGTCTAGTGGTTATGTATAAGGCTCAGAAGTAGACGACTCCGGCATTGATTACAGCATCGCATTCACTGCTTTAAAATGAGGGAGAGAGTTGAATATTGTGACACGTTATCTAGTACTCATCAATTTGCCAGCTAGGGGTTCTCCAGTTCAGTGCATAAATGCAGGACAGGCATTCTTAGTAATCGTCCAGATATCCTAATCTTGTTTCACTCAGTGCGATTTACTTCATTCCATCGAATCAGAGTTGTGTTTCATACGGAGTGAAGTGAATCGAACTGAATGATCCGAGATTAGGATTCCAGGACGACAGCGTTCACTCAAATACAGCACCGAAGTGAACTTTATCTGACGCCAGCTCAAGTTCTTGAGTCATTTAAAAAAAAAAAAAAGAGAGAGATCATATTTTCCGAAATAAACACACATACATAAATTTAATCAGGAAGTGGGAAAATTAAGGTGAGTCAAAACTGAAAGTAATATGTCGTAATAGTCAATTTGAAATGAAAGTATAGTTGGCGAAAAGTGAAACAAGAGTGTAACAATAGTAAAATTTCGATCAACGAATGTGATTAAGAATAAAGATATCACGAAAAGTTTTTGTTTCGAAAAATTACATGTTTATGTCTGTTTTAAAGATAAACGTTGAGGTAAAAATGACACGTCAAAAACTACCTTTTGCTTGAATTGTTGTCTTTTTTTTTTTCTGCTCAAGAATTTTGCTTCAGGTATAGAAGCATATCTTTTCGCTTACGTCACTAAGTGCGTATCTCCTTCACACCGCATGGGTTTCAGTGGAACTTTGCCAAACGAGCTGATACAGCGTCAAAAAGAAAGAAAAAAAAAGGAATAAAAAACACTGTTTCACTACACCAAACAAGGAGCCATATAAAGTGGTCCGCTCTTGTTTACTACCCCGAGAATATTTTAGGAAAAATATCTCCCATGAATCAAACCATTTAATTTGAGATGAAGTGCAATCGAACGACTTAGTCACCAGGAGGTAACAAGTAACTTCCATTTATAGCAACACATGCAGTATTGAAAGTTGTTAAAAAAAAACTTTTTAAGGCTAGTATTAAACAATTAAACATTGATGGATGCATGAGATTTTTCAATTTTCATAGATGTATGTTGTCTTCGTGATGCTTAGGATATTAGAAAGTATTGTATATTTATTTATCTTCAGTTTCAAATTGCACTAACATCCGTAAAGTATTATTCAATACTGCATTGACCAGAATAGTTATTTTACATTTTTCCAGGGGTTGGGAGGTGAAAAGATCATAGGTTACAAAATCAATGCACATTATATCAAACATCAATAAAACCTACTTCCACATATATGGAAATACATTAATTTCTCATAACCAGGGTAATAATTTCACTTTCTGAGCCCACTTGACGGCAGACCTGACATTAATTTTGACATAGCACGAAGCAACATAATACCAATTTGTAAATAAAAACATCGCACACATACAATTCCTTCGTTTTTTAAAATCTTTTAATATAACTAGGAATTTTAATATCTATCTTAAAATTAGAAAAATAAATGCCACCATTGGTTAGAATTTTGCAAAATTATACTCCGAATGTAGGAAGCGTATTTATTTAGCTAAATTAATTACATGCCTTTCTTAGTATTTCTGCACAAACAAACTTGTGACTGATAAAAAGCTGTTTGAGGAACATCGCCTCTCAATGTAATAAATTTTGCGTTTCGAAAGTTATGTTCATCTCTGAGATTTCCTGGATGGTTGTGATCTACACAATACAGCAACATAAGAAACGTGACAAGCAAAATTTCAATGCCAAAACATATGTAGTGATATTGTCTTGCTTTATCACTTCAGATTTTTTGGTTTGTTTTTTTATGATAACGTCATAAAGTTTTGGCATTGTCATGTTTCAAATTGCGAGGCCGCGTGCATCTTCAACTGAGTTCGTGAAGCTGAATAATAAGGCTGCTTCTGCGACATTTCTTCTTTTTGATTGGGTGGGAAGCGGGGAGAATGGATATTTTACGATTGTTTCTCTGAAAGTCATAAGAATTTGGAAGATTTCGCATTTTATGCCTTTCTAGAAGTGTTTGCAAAAGTAGGAAGGTTTTCGGAAGTGACGGAGATCTGTGTCCAAAACTGTTATTAACTCCTTTGAGTTATTAATTTCTCTTACTGTAACTGGTGTGCATAAATCTACTATTTCTTATGGAAACAAAGTCTGCTAAAATGATTTATAAACTTTTCATACTATCTCCTTTCAAAAAAAACCGTACAAAGCAGAGCAATATTTTTTTGACTCATTTTGATAAGAAATATGTATCAATGCTATTTACTTACATATCTTAAAACAAGCAGTATTCGCTGCACATTTATGGCAAGGGTAACAACATAAAGGTTATATAACTGCAGTAATCGCTATTGAATTTTACTAGTATGTTACTAGAGGCAGCGCAAAACTAACTTGTTTACTTCTTATTTTCGTGTTTTACTTTCACATGTGTAGGAAGTAGAACGATATTGTTCTTGGAATAGTGCCATTTTCTTCTGCTTTTTATTTCTTCTGTCTTTTATTTTCATATGTCTTGTTTGAAATATTACCTTAACATGTTTTGAGTGAATGAAAATCTATAAATAACCATTTTTTTCCCACATATGTTTGACCTAAATAAATGTATCCTCATTTCAAGAATTAATGAGTTTGCTCTAGATTTATTTACTGTAATTATTTTCTCTTATTTTAAAGTTCTTGCTGTTGTTTACAATTTTAATGTCATTGAGAAATTTAGTTGATATGCTTATTGGACCTTTAAACAGTCATGATATTCATTTGAATTTGAATTTATGATAAGCTTATTTTTCGTAAATTTAGTTGTTGAAAAATCAATGCAACGTCTTTGATCAGTTTATAGAAAATTATTTTTGGGGAAAAAGAAAAGAAAATCTGCCCAGAAAGCTAGAAATACGTGAGATATTTCCTGTTGCAGATACAAAACTCGCATTTAAGCACTATTATGATCTATTTCCGTCATAACGTCTCATATTATTACTTTCCAAACATATTAAAAGCTCCACTTTTCAAGAAATTTACAATGTTTATTAATAGCTACATTACGAGACTAATTCTAGTTAGCTTACGTCGGACAAACAGATCTTTGCGATAAGTACTCCGTCTTGTGCCCGGCAGCGGAAATCAATCATCTATTAATAGTATAGCACCAAGATATCGATTTTCACGTTATCCTCTAGCTGCGTTAGGGGTTATCTAGTGCTTTATATGTACTTTCGTGAGGAAAACTTTGGATGTTTTTACCCGTGGAATAACTGTTCTCATTCTCCGTTCAATTATAAAATTACCATATCTGTAGAGCATAAAAAGGATTCAAAATGTTTTACTTTTACTTAAGTGCTTAATGCCAAGTTAATGCTTGAGACATGCAAATATAGCTTTAGAAAATAGTTGTTAGCATTGAAAAAAGAAGTTTATATTGCAAAACCTTAGTAGTATTTGAAAACTTCAAATGGGTAATTAAGCTACGCTGTAATTACTGACATGAATCGGCTCTTTTCTATCTTTTTTATTTGTTTTCTTTTCTTTTCTTTTTTCAAACTTGGCGTAGTGTGAAGCTTAACTATTAATTTAGTTAAAAACTATGTATTATTATTATTATTAAATTATTAGAGACGTCCTTTTCTTTTACATTTTACTCCAGTACTTCCTTTTTTTATTGAAATTTTGATTCTATTGCACTAAATAAAGTAAATTTGAAATACTACTGTTCTGGAAATTACATACGTGCAAAATTTTTTTTTGAAATTTAATTCCGTTAATTTTCATACATGTTAATTTTGACTTTTTCTTTCTTTACAGATTCCTTTATGCAATACATCATCTTCAATAGTTGGTACTTTTTTAATGTGTGCGTTGTTTTCTAGCTGTACTAAACCTAATTTGAAAAACTACCTTCAGGACAGTTATTGTAAACAATTACTTTAAATAACTTAACAGCAATTGACGTAATCCAATTTACGATTACATTTCTGGAAGCAATTTTGTTGCTTTGCCGTCAGAACTTTAAATCTGGAGTTTCTCAAATCTTGGAGCAACGTTGTCCAACACATCATGCACGTGGAGATTCAAGTTGCACTAAACTTTTTTATCTCCTTCCTGTACAACAAATTGCCGAGACGTCGTGTCAATCAGTTCGGTGAAGAGCTTGAGAAGGCCCTAAAAATCAAATTTGAAGGTCACTGGTATCCAGAAAAGCCTTTTAAAGGTTCAGCCTTCCGATGCCTCAAGACTGCTCTGCCCTTAGATCCAGTGTTTGAAATCGCAGCGCAAGAAAGCGGAATGGCAATGACAGACATCCAAGAAAATTTGCCAGAAGAACTCAGCATATGGATAGATCCAGGAGAAGTTTCATACAGGTATGTATAATTAAGTTTATGAAATACGTATCGTTTAAAATGTTAGTATAATTAGGTAAGATTTCTAATAATAGTGAGCCAAATGAGGGCACCCTTAAGTTTATGGTCGAATCTCTCACTCATTTAACAATGAATTGGTTCCATTATTTGTGCATGCATCAGCTGGCTCATAGAGAATAAGAAGAAAAAACGAAAAACCTAAATGAAAATTTAAGTTTCAATTATATTTGTTAGCTGTTTAAACAAGAAAATGGATTTGGACCGTATTAGAAATAATTTATATTTTTTAATTTGTATAAAATGTGCCTTTTTTTTATCGTTTATTTAATTACAACATTTATTGAGCTGTAATACCTGACACGTCATGGTAATTGCGCTGAAAGTTAGCATTCAACATTTAAGTACAAAACAAAAGGCACGTATGTGATCCATACACATGTGGTTGATCATTACATGAGATTTTATGCGACAATTTTTCATATATAGTAACTAAATATTTATCAAGTAATACAAATTTTTTACCCTTGATTTTTCAAAAAAAAAGGAAAGCTCATATTTTCTAGAAATTGAAAAATTTGTTTGAATTTTATGTCCTGAACCTTTTCTACTAATTTTCAAAACTTAGGTTGGGAGAGAAGGGTGTTGTGAAAATCCTCTACTCCGAGTCTGAGAGTTCCGAAGATCGTGCTGACCGAGAGATCTATCGGACGTTTAATCCGGAAGCCCAGTGTTTCAAACCCATTGATTCCGTAGCTTCCCAGTTAGGGTCGATGTCACTCTCATCAGGCTCTTCCTCTTCCAGTAGTCCCTTTGGTAACTCACCTTCACCCACTTACAAATCATCATCCAGTCCCGTCAACGGCTTCTTGCCAAAGGTAAGCAACATTTTCCGCTTTACTTCAAAATTCCCTGATTTATCTATTTAAAAATATTCTTGAGAACATTTATAAGTGAATTTTCGAAAGTATTTAGTGAGAAACCATGTAAAGTACTTTTGCGAATTGTTTCCATCAGACGAGATTTTCATGAAACCTTTCAGCCCCAAAGCAGAATACTGCTAAATTTGGAACGTACGTCGCAGAACAGATATCTGAACTGCAGAACAATTCTTATCAAATGTGAGGAAAAATTCTGAAAATGTTCTGCAGAAAAGGCAGTTTTCTAACTAAAGCTACCATTTTGCAGAAGTTAGAACAATTTCTGCTGCAGATTACTTCAAATTAGAAAAGAAAATTTTCATTTCTGCAAATTATGCTTATTAGAGAGAAAATAAAAAAGTCGATTTTGTTTATGACATTTGCAGGAACTCTAAATTTGCTTCAGGCTGGACAAAATCTACAGAATTGGCACAAAATTACATGTTTAGTAACAATATATTTGCAAAAAATTATGTTTGACTACACCTGATTTATTCTCCTTAAGTGTGCTGCCTCTGAGACTTGGTCTCATTATTAGCCATGTGCTGTTATTCTGAGTGAAAACATTGCTTCTAATTCAGTGTCAAAGCATTCAGAGCTCTTTGATGTTTGGAGGAGCATAGTGTGAAGAGTTTTACATTTTCTGTGCAGAATGTGTGGTTGGAATTTTAATTCCATCCTTTTTTCTGCAGTAAGACCGAGTACTGAACAAATATTACTTTCATAGTTCTGTATGAAACCTGTTTATTTTAGGATCATGATTTTTGAAAACGGTCATGTTTCTATGTGTTCTGTACAGTGCTTAAAGTACTTGCAGAACAACTTTGGTCAAATGATTTTACGTTGCAGAACATTACGAAGTATTCTGCTTTGGGGCCTTTCAGTGCGATGTTTGTCTTTAGCTTTGCACTCTCTCTGTAAAAGAACAGAGTAATATTTGAACTGCGATTCTACAATTATCATCTCTTTTAACGTCATTGTTAGTTTTATGGTTTGACATGTAATTCTATTTAGTGTTAAACTCCATATATCACATTCAATATGTCATTGAAATTCACAACAAATGTGGGAAACATTGCTTCTATAATCAGTAAAAGTTTTTTTAAGGGCTATTTTTTTGTGATGCAATCACGATAAAATAATGAATTCTAAACAAGGTTTAAAAAAAGATTATGATATATCCTTAGTTTTTTCATCAGTTTGTGATCATTAAGTGTATTGTACATGCATCTCAAAGTAAAAACATCCTTACTTAAATTATTAGTATGTTTCGTAATATTGATGTTGCAACTTTTTTTTAGATTTTTTTCTGTAATTTCTTATTTAGCAAATTTCTACACATTATACAAGAAATGAGCTGGAGTCTCTGTAGCTGAATTAGTAAACTTAACTATAGGTCATATTTCATACTTTAAACCAAGTTCCATACTCACCATTATTAAGAAATTAATAATTAGAAAACTTGAAAATGATCGTTTTTGCATTTACCCCTTGATGTGCGTGCTCTTACACAAACTATTAGTTTCTTTCCTTCTATTTGCAATCTGTTCGCTGTTCGCAAAGTTCTTTACTTAGTTTTGATTCATAAAATTACTAGCACTTAATACCTAATACACTAACTATACTGGGATCTAAAACAGTTTCTTCTTCAAGTGTTGATTCAAGTAAAACGATACAGATAATAGCCTAATTCTATAATTATCTTCCATTTTTTTTAAATCTGCTGAGTTAGTCAAATAACATTTGATCACATCAAAAGTGGATAACTCCGTAGTAGAAATTGATTTTTAAGTAACGTCAACGGATAGTCTAAAACTTGTTTTGCACAAAAAATGTTTTTATTTTTAAAAAATACATTGTTTTACTATAAATTTTAAACATATCGAGTTATTATAACAGAGTATATTATAAGAGAATATCTAAAAACTTAACATGAGTTTAACTATCTTGAGCAGCATATTTAAGAACTAACTTTGGAGTTTGAGTAACTTATTTATTCCCATTTCACAGGTAACTACTCCGCTCACCTTCACAACCGCTACTTTCGCTCAGACTAAATTTGGCTCCACGAAGCTAAAAAGCAACGGCAAGAGATCCCATCGTATGTCACCTACAGAGTTCAGCAGTTACATCAAACAACGTGCCATCATCCAGCAGCAGCAACAGACACAAATTCCGCCGATGTTCGCATCGGTCACTCAGCAGCAGAGGCCCCGATCACTCTCGCCGACCCCACCGAGCAGCGGAGGTCCGCAACAGATGGACACCAACAGTTTTTTGCTGCTGGCGTCGGCTGCCAACCTCCACCAAGCTCATCCTTATCCACCGACGCCTCAGTCGCATTTCTCTCCTAACCAGAGGCCAGGGCTCTACGAGGGGAGCTACATCAACGACCTTTTCTCAAACGCATCCGGGTCTAACGGCCTGGGACAGCAGCAGCAGCAGCAGCAACAACACAGTAGCGGTCTGCTAACGCCCAACGGTAGTTCCACCTCCTCGAAAGCAACCAACTCCCAGAGATTGGGACAGAGTGTCAACAATGCAAATGCTTTGTCGCTGTTCCTCGACAAAAGTCCATTCAGCGGAAATGCTACGACGGTGAATGGCGTCTCCAACGGAAGTGTCAGCTTCAAGAATACGCCGACCTCCGATAATGGCAATAAGGGCTTTGGCATCGACAATTTTAATGTCGGTGGTATGTCCTATCCTAATCAGCACCTCTTGATGGCCAACTAAAGATTTCTGTTTCACTGGAATGGAACGATGTGCGAATTCATATTCATCACAGTCAATATATATATGTATTGAGTATAGAATCAAGTTTATTTTTCAATTTCCTTCCCAAATTATTTTTAGTTATTAAAAAGTCCCTTAACATATACAGTTTTTTCAAAACTAAAAAGTAATTATGTTTTTTTTTTTTTTATCTTGTAAAGAATTATGTAACTGAACTATGTATCATATTTCTGTTCATCATTGTGTGAGTCACTATTTTTTTTTTTTAAATACTTATTTGGTAGACTCACAATTTCTTTGTTTATGAATTATCAGAACTTAAAAATTTCAGGTAGTTGAAATGAAAACCTGGTTCTATTGTCAAATTATAGTTGACTGCAATGAATATATATTCCCTAGTGTGTTCAAATGTTTCTTTGGCCTTGATGGAAATGATAGTCTGTGATTGAATTAAACAAAATATTCTTAAAAGACACTCAAGTCTTTCAGAAATTTAAGCCAATCTATTAAAAAGCATTAGTAAGTCTCTTATCTGGATTTAGACGAATCCAGAGATACCATTCACTTTTTCAATCATGCCACTTTCTGTGGCATTCATCGGCGTGCACAATTCATTATTCACTCTGTACCAGTGAATAAATGCATAGTCTTTCCTGGATAGGCATACTATACATTTACAAAATACAAAATCGCACAGTGATTCTACGATTTGGAAAGTAACAAAGTAAACTCTTTGTCGGAACTTAACAGGTTTGTTGCAATATGAAGGATGAATCCACAAATTATCTGATCTCCAAACATATAGTTGTGTGAAAATGTGAATCAAGAAGAGTCCACTTGAATAGCTTACTTGTGATTTTTCAAAAAGAATATGCCGTGCCCTGAGAGTTTGGCAGCTATGAAGCTCTTGAATTTAAAATTAGAAAATTATTTTCTGAAGAAAATGTGATTCTTTTCTAAGCATTGGAATATTGTTTTTAAACATGTTAAGAAAGATTAATGCCCGTGGTTGTTTTAAATGGACACAACGTGTGAAACCCAAGATCGAGAACAATGAAAGCAAGGATTTTGTGCTTAGTGGTGCAAAGACTGTTGCGTAGGATAGTGAGATTACTTGCACTTCCGGTCAAGAATATTTGTGATGGATTAGTACAAAACCGCATTTTCCTAGAATTGCTTGGTTGTTTTTCGTCTGTTTCTATTTTTTTATTCTGATTTAGTTACATTATTGTTTAAAGTTTAGTAAACAAGTTGTTGTTTTAAAAATCTGAATGTTGGTAAAGCTTTTTTATTTTTATAGTTTATTGTTGTTGTACAAAAGACAATGTTTTTAACATCTCAGTTCATTGTTGATTTTCATTTTGCATTGTCATGTATCGTGGAAAAAAAGCTGTCCTAAGAGATATCGTTGAACTTGAGAATTTGGTCATATTCAGGTTTACCAGATTAAAATATTATATTTTTTCAGGTCTCATTGGGCGTGAAAAAAAAAGAACTTTAATTTTTAAAGATATATTTTTGGGAGTGGTGCTGATGGTTTTTATAATGGAAATGGTGTTGAATATTCTTCAAAGAAGAGAAAAATGGGAAGGTGATTTTTGTCTAATACATAGACTTTTTTCATTTTTTCTTACTTACTTGGAAGTTTTGTAATTTTAAATTTGTACGAGAAAAGTTGAAATATATTTTTTAAACTAATTTTAGTCATTGTGCTAGTCTAAAAATAGCTTGCAACTGAGTGAGTACTATATTTCTTACGGAATAGTACATTATCTTTCAAACATTTCTTTTCACGCATCATTTACAAAATAAACGTATTATGATTTATAATTATAATTAGTTTGTTTTGTAACAGTTTATAATAAATACATTTGTAAACCTTATATTTTATTCTAAATACTTATTTTGAGGGAAATTAATCACTTGTTACGAATTTTTTAAAAGTACCATAACTTATGTTTTACGTAATTATAAAAACGTGACATAACTAAAAGCAAGCTGACAAATTTGTCACCTTTCATTTAAAATCATCTGTCTAAAACGCATGTTTTGCAATTAAGAAACGATTGAATTTTAGCATAAGTCGAACTTTACTTAAGTGTCACAAAGATGTTATTTATTAAGCACATAGATGCTATATTTCAACATATTCATATTGAGGCAAACCTGTGTTAAAGGTACATGGTAGGAAGGAAAGCATAAGCCAAAAATCCATGTAAGTAAAAAGAAGCTAATATAGAAAAACCAGAAATGTCATTTTCAAAAGTTTAAAATTATTTTTTTTCTCGAGTAAAGTTAAAATAGTAATAGTAATAATAATAATTTTGGTCGCATTTTGTTTTTTTATTAGATCATTTGGTTCTACCTAAAAAACATCCATCATACATAATGGGTGTTTGATTTTCTTATTTCTGTTGTGGGATTATTAAACCAAGAAAGAGTTTAAAACGGCTGCAGATAGTTTTTTCACCTTGCGGTAAAGTTTATTTCCTAACCATCATAATACTTTCTGAGGTTGTGATAGAAATGATAGACGTACGTTGCATTTCAATTAGTTCAAAACTGCGTCAAATTCACCTTTAAACAAAATTTGAAAGAATTAAAATTTTTTAATGCTTTAAAGATACGAGAGTTGAGAGCATGGCGATTTGCTTGTTCAAGAGATATTTTGAAGCGAATTTAGTGAATACACTGCGCTTAAAAAATAGTTTCAGGTGTTGAATGAAATGTGAGCATTTGAATGCAATATATTCTTCGCATTTTACGGTAGTTTTAAATGTTTCAGACGACATTTAATACCTAGTGTTCTACTTTTCTATTGGTTTTAAATACATGTAATTTTTTGTGTGATATTTGTCTGCAAGCTGCTCACTAATAACTGTCCATTCTGGTTCAGAAAGTGTGATTTTTGTCTTAGATCTATATTTCTTGCTTAACGTATTTCTGACTTAATTAAAAGAGTTTCCCTTTACCGCATTAAATAAATAAATAAATAAATAAACCTTAACATATAACTTCTGAATTGAAAGTTGGTCGGAATATTTGAAAGTGAATATCTCATTTTTTCTTTTATAAGAGGAGAAAAACCATGTTGATTTAAACATTAACTAAATCGAATTATGACAACTCCATAAACTAATTTTGATTTAAAAATCCACAAAAGAAGCCAAACTTTATAATTTGTTACTTTCATTCTGAAAAAAAATAATTATCAGCTATGTTCATCAGAGAATAGAAACCAAAACAATTTTTATTGTTAATACATATTCTATTGATATTTACGGAAAACGTAACTCGAGAACTTTTGCGTATTGTTCAAGCATCATGAATTGAAGATGTATTCAGTGTAGTTCTTTCCGAAAAAGAGCCAAATATGTTTGAAAGTGTTAGAAGTATAGCAAAATCATATTTTCATAAAATGAAATTTTAATGGAATTTGGTATAAGTTAGCTCGTGTGCTAGTGGTAAAGGTGTTAAAACTGAGTGATTTCATCTTTTGACGGATGTGAGTACATCTTCTTGAAAAAACATTACCGTTGACCTTGGGACGCTGACCTTCAGTATTCGCAAATGCAATAAAATTTGTAATTATACTTGTTAACTGTTGTTGAAAATTTATAGATCAAAATATTGAGCATAGTTTATCTTCAGTTTAATGGTTAATATCTCCAGTTTGAAAAGAAAACAATAAGCAACGTTTTGAATATATTTATTGTAAATTCTACTCGCTCAATGAATATATTACGTGCAGAAAACTGTATTATATTTGCTTTGAGAACGACACCAGGAAAAATAAAAGTTGTACACGTCTTTGAACCAGAAAATTATCGATATTTATTTCCATTCCAATTGTTATGGTTTTGAAGCACCATTCTATTGTTTTGTTTTCTCTCTACTCGAATGTGCTTTTTGGTCTGACATAACGCTTTACGTCAAGTACTTAATTTCTTTGAAACAAGTAGTGGTTCAAAGACAGATGCCAAATGCCGTAAGAAGTACTTAAAACTAAACTCTAGTATTCCATAGACTAAGCTAGAATAAAGTATATATAAAAGAAATTTCTTCTCTCTGATTAAGTACTTACACTACTGCACGTTAAGGTCCGAGTTTTAATATTTAGCCGTTTCTCATATTATAAACTTACCGGCGGGTATATTTTCTTACTCAATCTGGTGTATGTTGTGTTAGTAAATAAATATATATAAATATATATTATATATCATTGTGTGTAAAAATGTTGGAAAATGTTATGAGAGAAAATTCTATATTTCAATATTCTTTTTAAATAATATAAAATGGAGAAATTACCGAGATGAAATGGAATTTTATATTTTCTACTCAAAGTTGTCATGCTATTAGCTTACTTTTATATGTAAAGGTACAAAAATAAGAAGTACAACGGTGGAACACTGGGTTGAGTATTTATCGTAAGAAGTTTTTTCATAAAGTGATTTGTAACATAGATATTTCATTCTGTGTGATCATATATTGTAAGGCTGCGTGATATTAACGATATTCTCACCTATGTCCGGGGTAGTTTTACTGAGACACAATTCTTAAATCGTACATAAAATACTGAATGAATTTTCATGCATGCGGCTTACTCCAACATGCATGAATCATTAATACTATGCAGATTCTAAAAACTAAAAGTTTTTCTATGTCATTTAAATGTGATGTGTTGCTGTTTTGTCGTATTTTCCGACATTTGTTAATTGTGATTGAAACGGGATTTATTAGATTAATAATTATTTCCCTGCATATTTTAGACTTTGTATACAAAGCATTTGAAATAATATTTTCTCCCAAGCATACATTTATGTATAGATAAATAGTTCAAATTAAATTTATTGTTATTTTTAGAAGAAAAAAATGGCACATTTGTGCTTCGAGGAATACATTACAAATAGTTTTATATGTTACTAACTAAATTTTTGAACTGTAGATATTTTTCAAATAATGTTGTACTTTAATGTATTTCCTTATACTGTATTTTACGTACTATGATTATTTTAACAATAGCTGTGAAATAATCTTATAAACTTAAGCATTATTGATATTTGTAGTTTACTCAACATGCAATTCGTTTAGTATCAAAAACTTGCCGTAAAAACTACTTCTCCTGTAGGAAATATTAATTTTAACTTCTTCTTTGAAAGTGGAAAATAATGTTTCCTTCAATGAATGTGAATATATAATATATTTTATTACTACATGCTTCTCGATAAAATATTTAAAAAGGAGATTCTAAGCTTATAATTTCAAGCTTTATGATGATATTTTAATACTTCCGTTACATGGTTCATATTTATTATTTGTTACTTCCTGCTAAATATAAATTTTCATCTTTTTAACCCTTCCTTCAATACTTTTCGATAGAAAGGAAAAGCAAAATTTTTAAGCCTTTCGTACCTCTGCTCTTGTGATCTTAAAAAAAGGGTTTCTGATTTTTTTTTTTTCATTTCGTTTCCTTTTATTACGAGCAATGTCACTATTCATCCAGTGTTCATGTCATTTTGGAATTTTTGTAGCAATTTGTTGTTGCTGCTATTTTGATGAATATGATAATCTTTGTAGCATTTTGCCAATGCAGATTTATAATTATTGTTCCACGTGTGTTCGTTCCTCTAATGTGATGTGCACATATAATAATATCTATAGTCGTAAGATTTTCATACGTTCTTATATTTTTAAGTTTGTAATAAACGTTTGAGCATTATTTCTATAACTATGTGTTTCTGTTTTATTTCTGTAGTTCGATTTCTTTCATTGTTCTCTTGTTCAAAACGTTCTACAATATTAAGTTATCTATTGGTAAAAAAAAATAATCATTTTAGCTGCTCACGAGAATAAATGAAAAAGCGGAAAAGAAAATGAATGAATCAGAAATTAGCTTGATTTTTATCACTTCACCTTTTATACACCAAATTTATAAACCTTAAGATAAAAATGTATAGTATGAGAAACCTATAATATTTTTCGCTGTTATACAGACGCAGTCTCGCGGAAAATAGTAGGATCTAGAGCTTAAATTCGAATTTTGAACGACTTTTTGGTGCTGTAGGAATGTTTAACTCTTTGAACTTTTAAAAATGAATGACAAGTTTTATGTTAGATTTAAACTATATTTGTTTTTTGCTCAGGAGATGTATAAAAACTGAGCACACCTAGGTTTCCAGTGGAACATCATGTTTCTTATGATTAGCACATAGAAAAAAAAAGCATTTTTATTAGCCCTGAAGCAACCAAAAAGTTGTTTTACCATCCGATTCCTCGATATTCACTCTGCATTGATCCACATATCGTCGCTTTGGAAGAATAACGCTGCAACTCAAAAAAGCCCATTTTTAGGAGAGCAATTTTTAACTTTTCAGAAACTTCTATCGCGCTTGTGCTCAAAACTATTGCGACTATTTTAATGAAACTAGAATTGAAAAAAACCGCATTTTAATCTCTTTTCTAATGTAGCATGATTGACTTCAATGGCATGATAACTAATGACGTAATTTTAAAAAGAGTGAAGGTAGTTTGAGTTACATCAGTGTTCTTCAAAAATTGCTCCCTAGCGGATATTTTTGACACTTTTGAGTTGTAACCTTGTTCATCATTTAGAGCGATTTTTTCTGAACAAAATGATATAAAAATGTAATTTTTCGATTTTTTTGAGTTACAGCGTTATTCTTCCAAAGCGACGATATCCGGAAAAAATATGGTCACACTTTTTCCGTTTCGAAATCGCGATTTGTATCCATTCCGAACTTTGCCGGATTTAAGTGGCTGAAAAATTAAAATGTGCAGCAGTAGTACGCATAGTAGAATTTCTGCGCATTTTGAGTCCAAATAGAAGATGCTATTTCAAAATGCTCGAGTAAGGTGGATTTTTGACCAGTATGCCACACTGTGCGGAGGTGCTAACGCATCGCAAGTGCATCATTTACCTAGGCTCAGTGTATTATGAAAAAAATCTGCAATATTTTTTGATTGATGATTGACTGAAAAGTTATTTGCTAAAGTGTTTGGTCTACTAGAGGGAGTATTTCAAAATATTGTTATTTTCATTGTTCATGGGGCAGTAAAAACACTATAAAATTACACACTGGTCAAAATAAATAAATAAATAAATAAAATACATTATTTGCTGACTTCAACAGAGGAGGAGGTATTACAATTCGTTAAAGATTTTTTTTTTTGTAATTTTTTTTTCTCCCCATGCTGAATCAACTATCAAATATAATATCTCCGGGGAAATGTGATGCATCCATACTTATACATGTAACTCATGGCAATAGGATAGAAACGGTAAAGAAGTTTTGCATTTGAAAAGTATTTTTTAAAAACGAAGTTATGCTAAATTAAAAGAAGACAATTTTTTCTATTCAAGACTAAGAAAACTTTAAAATTTACACCAGACAATAAATTTGCTGTAAATCTTACAGAGAGAAATAACGGCTTAGTTGTCTCAATTCTAGGATGTTTCAGCAATCATAGGAAAGAGTTGGTAAAAAATTTGTTGAAAAAGCATGAAGAGATAGGGGTTTGCATGTCTTTATAAACATCTACTTTGCAATCTCATTTTATACACCCCTCTCCCCTCGAAATGAGGGAAGAACAAGACGCTTTCATAGGTTACACGGTGGGGTAAAAAAAAACAAAACTTCAACATGTTTCTAATATAGTTCTTGTTGGTTCTTATATATATACTAGCAGTACCCGCACGGCGATGCCCGTGAAATAAGTGTAAAGGAAGTCAACTGAATAAATTTAAATTCACTCCAACTCTCTAAATTAAAGTATAAAACTATTTCATTCTTTAATTCAAATGTGCTTCACAACCTTTTAAATTCCAGTAAAAGTCCTGTTAAATTTTAAAACAATGCGCCAAATCTATCGAAAAGACATTAATTTTAGTAAGTAATCGGAGATATTTTTTGCCCAAATTTAGTCAATTTTCAAGGCTGAACTTAATAAGCAGATTTAAACCATGTAACTTCAGGGACAAGAGAGCAGTTTGTCTGGAAAATGAACTTAGTGTTTCAGTTTTGAGCATAGAGTTAAGCATTGAAAGTTGACTAAATTTGATTAATTAATGTCTCATGTTCTAATTAAGGGAGAGAAATGTGCTAAAACTTTTCTTTTTCTGAAAAAACCCTTTCCAGCGATGTATAATCTTTGGAGGTGGCGGAGAGTTATCTCCCCTCAATTAGGCGGAACACTACAAAACTGAGACTAATTAATCAATTTAAAAACCACTAATTTGAAATTTAGAAATCGGCTTTCTAGGTGCAGTTCACGGGGATAAGTTCATATTTTGGGTCAAGTTTCAGGTCTGTAGATGCTGTGGGTGTTTCCAGCCATCGGTTACAAACAGAGTCCGGCATCTTTATATATAGAGATTAAAAAGAAACAAGAATTAAAAAAAGACCATTGTTTTTCTCCATCTCTCCTTTCCACTCTTAAAGAATGGCGCTCCCCCCTCTTCATTTTTTTCTCCTCAGCTATTTTACTGGCATCATTTTCATTTGGAAGGAGAAAAAAGCATTATATTAACCGGGGGGTTTCTACAGTAGATGCTTTGAAATAAATATGGTATTAATATTTATCATATAACTACCTCAGTGCCACACTGACGTAAGTTCATTTTTATGTCTTTTCAAGAAAGCGCGAATTATTTGTCTATTGCATATAAAAGATGAGACGTACGCTCTTTTAATGCTGTTTTTTGAGAAGGGAGATTAGCATTCTCAGGAGTCTATGCAGTATAAGATTCTACATAATGATGCAGTAATACCTTGAAAATCGCCATTCTTGGACACTCTAGTCCGAGATACAGATAATAGATATAGAATAGAGTGCTGGGACAGCATTATAATTCTTTAAAGGGTGACACAAATTGGAAAGTTATTGAACCTCAGTATTAAATCTTAAAACTCTCCTGAGGGCCTAGAGAAATGATAAGTGCTAAATATTGAACGTTTGTAGTAAGTTAGCCTTAAAATATATTTTAAATCATCAAAAACGATCTTTTATTCTAGCGTTTTGTTAAAACAGTTTTTGACTCTTTTTTCAGTATAAAAGCAGAGTATTGGACTCTCTCTTATGAGTCCAAAAAAATGCATGTTGCGTTGTAAGAAAAGTTTTATAACAAGTCTTGGAATCAACGCATATTACATACGAGTAGCGCTGCAGGATTTCAGCAAAGAAACTTCAACTTTTATTTACATGGTTCGTTTCAAATTATATTTACAGATATAATTAAGATTAAAACTTGACTTAAGTATGTTTGTAAAATGGTGTTTAATGTATATTATATTTATGGGTATACATCGCTCCCATTGTTTATCACTAAATCAAAATCTGATAAACATTGCTTGTCAAAGAGTTTTAGTAATATACACACCCAACCCGGCCATCTAAATTCCATTTTCCAGTCAGAAGTTCGGACAAAAAGCCAGTTATTTCTGAATGGTTCTTTTGCCCATTCTAATAGTTGGTCCTATGGTGGTCTGTCAGATTTCTTTACTCACACACACAGCTCCTTTTTTTCTTCAAATCAAGGTAAGAAGACTTTCTAATTCTTCGGTTGGATCGTACCTTTTTAAACATAAAGTAAGGACATTGAATTAATCTCAAGAAAAGAGAGACTCTTACAAGAAGCCTTTTGACTAACTCCAAGGGATCTTTAAAATAATAATCTAAATTATAGTTTAAAAACTAAAAAATACGTTTTTAGAAATAATTTTTAAAAGATAAAAGTCACGTTCTTTACAAATATAAAAGCAACATACTTAATACTATCATTAATACTAAAAGCTAAACTATATTTCATGATACTCTAACTGATTTCCCTCTGATTTTCAAGACTATTGAAAATCCGCTAAATTTACGCGCACTTATAATACAGCAACATATAATATAGTTTAGCCTTTAATATGAATCTACTTATATTAAAAACTGAGTATCTTTCTAACTATCTTTCTTTCTATGTCACGCTTCTTTCTCCTGAACGCCAGTGACCTGAAAGTCGAACCAGGTACCGATAGATAGGTAATTTTTCAGGCTTCATTAGTTTCAATTGATATAATTATACGATTTTAATTAGCGAAGATATCAATTAATAAGTAGTCAAGTTTAAAGTGATTAAGCCTAATAAATGATTAAATATGAAATCCATTCTTGCAAACCGTCGTTGCTATGAAACAGTAATAACAATGATAATGAGAATTTTGAATGAAGGCTTAACTAAATCAAACACGAAACTCATAAGCGGGCCACTTACGTAGAATTTTTATCGCTAGCTACTGATAATATTTTGAAACATTTATTTGTTGAAGAGCCATCTACTTATATTAAAAACTGAGTATCTATGTCTGGGTCATTCCACGTCAGTTCACCCGGTCATGTAACCCATGTCCTCGGATTTTGATAAAATTTGGTGTATTTAATATTTTTATGGTGGTAAGTAGCCATATGAATTCTTTTGCCCATATGTGATCTGGTTTTTGTTTTACAGGTCGTCAAACTTTTCAAAAAATTGCATTTTCTGTCAACCGCTAAGCCTAATCTGCATGTATACGTATCTCTTCAGTAAATTGTGACGGGTGCAGAAATCTTTCAATATTTCCAAAAATACTCAGATATGTTGCTGAAAGTATGAGGATTTAATAAAAAAATACTTGAAATTTATATAATATAATTTTCTTTGAATAAAATTTGCATAAACTACGACAAGCATTTTTTTTCTTGTGCAAAACATGAGTTTACTTAAGTGGCATTTCACGAAAAGGCGGAGGTCCTATTCAATAATGGAAGCATTCGAAATGAGCCTGAAGGTGTGTTCTATCATTGCAAAGAATAAAATTAGTGGTTTTTTTTCGTTTTCTCGTTGCTATTGCACAATATACACATTTCAGTATCAAAATTTTTGAAAAAAAGTTCTAGTCATTTTCCTAACCTAAATTTCACTGAAAAGCAAACATACCTTTATTTTTAAGTGTATTTACAGCCCTATTATGCTACTTAAAAATCATCTTAATCCCTTATTAAGCAGAAAGAAAAGTGAGAAATAATTTATGACTCCCAAATTCAGTTGTTAAGTTCAGCAAAATATCATATGTAGAAAAAAGATGTGCAAAACATGAATTTACTTTAGTAGCTTTTTATGAAGAGGCGGAGGTCATATTCAATAATAGAAGCATTCGAAATAAACCTAAAGGTGTGTTCTATCATCGCAAAGAACAAAATTAGTGGCTTTTTTCGTTTTTTGTACCAACATTTTTGAAAAAAGTTCTAGTCATTTTCCCAACTTAATTTTCAATATTTTTTGTTTAAAAGAAGCATTGTTCATGCTTTTGTAACATAAAAACGTATTATATTTAGTTTTAATGAATTATAATTGTATTGAATGTTCGAAAAAGAGATAGGATAGCATAATCTTTAAAGTAAAAATAATAATTAAAAATGTGAGTTTCTGAATATTATCGGATTGTTTGTCTTTGACGTGTCTGTGTGATCCTGTTTTCAGCAAATTTAAGGAATATACTGTTTGATATTTTAACTCTCAACCTTCCTTGCATTTGCGCTTGTATCAGGGCTCTTCTTATTTTATCAAAATATGGGTCATAGTGATAAGAGGGATAAAGAATGTGAGTGGGTTTTCTATTTTGGTTTGTTTGGTTTTCATTGGATTCGCTTATCAGGAAGGTTGGTTTGCGCTGATAAATAATAATAGGAGATAATTAAAAAGCTAGAGCCCCGGACAGACATAATTCAATAAAAATAAACTAGAAATTTCAGCATCCAGTTAAGAGCAAATACAGCTTTCGACACTTGCTATTGGAGTTTAAAAGAAAAAAATTGAAAATTTTCAAGTAAGTGACTAATCAAACAGTATATTGAAGCAAGACTATCTTTTACCTAAGAAAGGACTATTATCTTTACTATAACCAAGAAATGGTAAGATGTTAGATGAAATAACTACGTCAAACGGTCCGTAACATAAGATTCTGGAAGATGTTACTATTCTCTTCAAAAGGAGATTGAATATGTACAAAATAAGTATTCCGAATATTTCATGATAACGCGACTTCAACAAGTACTGTCCGACGTCGGAAATGCAAGGAAGGTCGAGCGTTAAAATATCAAACAGTATATTCCTTAAATTTGCTGAAAACAGGATCACACAAACACTTCAAAGACAAACAATCCGATAATATTCGGAAACTCATATTTTTCATTGTTATTTTTTCTTCAAAGATTGTGCTATCCTGTCTCTTCTTCGCACATTCAATACAATTATAAATCGTTAAAAATAAATATAATACGTTTTTATGCTACAAAAGCATGAGCTATGCTTCTTTTACACAAAAAATATTGAAAATTAAGTTAGGAAAATGACTAGAACTTTTTTCAAAAATGTTGGTACTGAAATGTATATATTGTGCAATAGCAAAAAAAAAAAAAAAAAAGAAACGAAAAAAGCCACTAATTTTGTTCTTTGCAATGATAGAACACACCTTTAGGTTTATTTCGAATGCTTCTAATATTAAATATGACCTCCGCCTCTTCATAAAAAGCTACTAAAGTGAATTCATGTTTTGCACATCTTTTTTCTACATCTGATATTTTGCTGAACTTAACAACTGAATTTGGGAGTCATAAATTATTTCTCACTTTTCTTTCTGCTTAATAAGGAATTAAGATGATTTTTAAGTAGCATAATAGGGCTGTAAATACACTTAAAAATAAAGGTATGTTTGCTTTTCAGTGAAATTTAGGTTAGGAAAATGACTAGAACTTTTTTTCAAAAATTTTGATACTGAAATGTGTATATTGTGCAACAGCAACGAGAAAACGAAAAAAACCACTAATTTTATTCTTTACAATGATAGAACACACCTTCAGGCTCATTTCGAATGCTTCCATTATTGAATAGGACCTCCGCCTTTTCGTGAAATGCCACTTAAGTAAACTCATGTTTTGCACAAGAAAAAAAATGCTTGTCGTAGTTTATTCAAATTTTATTCAAACAAAATTATATTATATAAATTTCAAGTATTTTTTTATTAAATCCTCATACTTTCAGCAACATATCTGAGAATTTTTGGAAATATTGAAAGATTTCTGCACCCGTCACAATTTACTGAAGAGATACGTATACATGCAGATTAGGCTTAGCGGTTGACAGAAAATGCAATTTTTTGAAAAGTTTGACGGCCTCTAAAACAAAAACCAGATCACATATGGGCAAAAGAATTCATATGGTTACTTACCACCATAAAAATATTAAATACACTAAATTTTATCAAAATCCGAGGACATGGGTTACAAAATCCCGTTTTCCTGGGTGATTTGACATGGATTGACCCGTCTGCTTTTTTCCTTTGAGCAAGCTGAACTTACTGAAACTTTCCTCACCATCTTGAAGGCGTGAAGCATCTCAATAATTCGAATGATTTTTTTTATATAGGAAAAAAGTAAAGGCGTGAAGCGCCTGTAAGCGAGCCGCCTTGGCGGGGAGTAGTTTCTTTAAATTTTTTTCTCACTACTTTCAGGGCACGAAGTGCCCGTGCAACGCCGGGCCACGTACGTGGTATGTCTTGAAATCGAATGAACATTAAATTCAATCAAATAATATAACTTCAGAATGAGCTAAAAGTTAGAGAGGGGGGAACTTATGCATCAACATGCCGCAGGAAGCTAATCTAGCTGCCCTGGCACCTAGTAGTAGTATTAAATATGGGTCATTTCTTTTTAAATCAACACATGGGGTGCGCATCACCAGTTTTGATTTTGATGAAAATTTGCATGTGCATTACCGTAAAATGGGGTTAATCGGAACACTTTTCAGCTTTGATTGTAAAAAAAGCAGTTAAAAGATTTTTTTTAATTTTATTTTTTGGATAAAAACTTCGGTCTTGATTTACTTTTGATATTCCAAGCAAAGACAAAAGATTTTGAACAATTACTATTAAAATATATAGCAAATTATGGGTGTTCCGAATCACCCCGCTGATAGGGGTCAATCGGAACACTTGTTAAAATTTTTATTTTTTTCAATTTAATCTGTAATAGGTCTCACAAACATGACTAATATTGATGGGGGAGAATAAGAACAGATAATTACTGTCAAATAAATGTATAATTTCAGTACCAGTAAACGTTTATAATTTGTGAAAATTCAAAATAATTTTGAACTTATGAAAAATGAAAAGTAATTTTAAGAAATACTTTTGAATTGAAATACAAAGATTTAACATGAATGGAAGTCACTCATATCGTCCACAAATATGTACTTGTCCTTAAAACTTGCAATTGTGACTTGGCTTAAGTTTTTTCATAACATCTCCTGGGATGAACTCTACCTTTTCTTTAGTTTTTTGAAATTTCTGGGTTTCGAGGATTGTCCTGAAATATTTTTTCGCTTATTCATCACTGTCTGTGTGCTGGACGTTTACTACATAAAGTCTATGTGACTTTCCCCCTTTTATTTTAAGTAAAAAGAAGTCTCCTGGAGAAAAAATCTTTTGAAATCTGAAACTTTTGTCATTCTAAGATCTAGTTGCTCACGAGAAGGGATAAACAGTAATAAATCCTTGTCCTTGTCTTGATTAGAAGAATTAGGGTTAGAATCTTGATTTTTCAAACAGTTTCCTTCAAATAAGTTTGAATTGGAACAACAGAACTAAGTGTTCCGATTCACCCCGCAAATTTTTTTCCTATGGCATTTTTCAGAATTCTTCACTTTTATGACACAATTTATAAAAAATATAAATTCTAATGTGGTATTCTGTTGTTCAGATACATGTATAATTGAAACATACCACTCATAGTTTTTAAATATAAGAAGGTTTGTTCTTGCATATGAAGTTTTGCAGTCTATGAAAATGTGATGTTTTCTAGCATTCAACGTGCAGCCCTCTCTAGAAGCCAGTAGCGTTGCCAGATTGACAAAAGTAATTTTTTCCTACTTCCTATGATCTTACCTTTCTAAAAAAAAAAATTCATGGTGAAAAATACTCAATAGTATATTTATGAAGAATTTCTTTGTACGGTCGGGAAGTTTTGTTCCGATTGACCCCGCTGTTCCTATACACCCCATTTTACGGTACTTTTATTTCTTAGACCTAAAAAAAAAATAGTTATTTTATTTTAGAAAAATTCACCCTCTGATATGTAGGCCATTTTTGTTGTTGGCAACAGCAAAAAAGGGGCATTTTGATCCTTTGTCTTATGAACTTTTTTTTTCTATCAAAGATTTTGAGCTCAAACATAGCTCATTCGAAAGCTAAGAAAAAGATCTTTTTATGTATGATATCAATAAATTTCAGATTAAAAAAAGAAAAAAAACTTAGTATTTTAAGGTCAAAGTTTGCGACAAAAATCTCACTTTTTACTACTTTTGAAAACCCATGAAGGGTTTAGAATAACAATCCCTATGTTTTATCATATACTCATTAAAAAAAATGGCTTGTTAATCCACTACCTTTATAAGATATGCCCCCCTAATGTTGCAAAGTTTCAAAAAATTCCAGTTTTCAACGCTAAAAAAATGCATGTGGGGGAGAAGGTAAAAATAATTTTACTGATGGAATCTTCAGTACTTTTTACCAGCTTTCTAAGGAAACAAAAGTTGATTTGTTATTCAAAGGCGCTTGGCAGATATATGGGTCTGAATTTTCAAAAAATTGAACAGTAACAACACAATAATTTTTGTACTTTTTAATATTTTTTATTGAAATGTAATAATATATACCTTATTATTTGCCTTAAATGCTAAGAAAAGACAAAGAAGAGTTATGAAGTAATTTATTTAAACTTTAATAAGATAATTTAATATTTTTAACACCTGGGGATATAGAATATCACAAAATTTGTCTGATTTGTAAACATCTGTTTGCCACCTACAACAGAACTATTCAGACCTATCGCTGGTCGAGAGTTTAATCCACACTTCATTCTTTTGTTGTTTATTGGCAAAAAGATGGATGTGTTCAAGCTGAAAGTATTGTTAAGTGATTACCTGGATACAACACTACCACATTCCATGGTTTTCAAAATATCCTTGTTAGAAAACTAAAGACGGACCACCCTTTAGTTTCAAAATTAACCTATTTTTCTGGTGGGTTTGCTGCACAGCGCAACAATATAAAGAACTTCATTTACTTGAGCCGCCATGAAGAGGACTTTGATATAAAAGCAGAGTGGCATTTTTTAAAAGTATCAAGTTTACATTACTTCACAACTCTTCTTAGTCTTTTAATAGCATTTAAAGCAAATAATAAGGTATATAATTGTATTGTTTCTGTTCTTTTTCTTTTTTTTGAAAATTTAAACCCTTATGTCTGCCAAGCGCCTTTGAATAACAAATCAACTCTTGTTTCATTAGAAAGCTGGTAAAAAGTACTTAAGATTCCATAAGTAAAATTAGTTTTACCTTCTCCCCTACATGCATTTTTTTAGCGTTGAAAACAGGATTTTTTTGAAATTTTTAAGCTTTAGGGGGGCATATCTCATAAAGGGGGCGGAGTAACAAGCCAATATTTTTTATATAATAAGTATCCATGCATATGAATATATGATAAAACATAGGGCTTGTTATTCTAAACTCTTCATGGGCTTTTTAATTTTCAAAAGTAGTAAAAATGATATTTTTTTCACAAACTTTGACCTTGAAAAACTAAGTATTTTTTAAATCTGAAATTTATTGATATCATGCATAAAAAGATCTTTTTCTTAGGTTTCCAATGAGCTATGTTTGAGCTCAAAATTTTTGATAGAAAAAAAGTTATAGCTCATAAGACAAAGCATCAAAATGCCCCATTTTTGCTGTTGCTAACAACAAAAATGACCTATATCAAAAGGTAATTTTTTCTAAAATAAAATAACTATTTTTTTGAGTTCTGGGAAATAAAAGGAATGTACATGCAAATTTTCATCTAAATCAAAAATGGTGATGCGCACCCTATTTGTTGATTTAAAATGGAATGACCCTTATATTACTTTTATATTTGTAAAGGACTTGATTTTTTTTCTATTATTCAGATGTATATATACATACATACAAACAAACAAACAAACCCACATGTGAAACTAATAAAAGCGTATTAATGAGTTCATCTCGACTGAGTTTGACTTATCCGATAAACAATAAACAAAGAAAAATAGGACAGGGTTCGGAAGTGTATTTCGTCTTAGCAATAGTTCTATTGAAGCGTGTTCGAATCAATGTGTCTCGACTGAATGTAAGGGGGAGAAGGCAGTGAATTTGTTTTTTTTTTCAAAATAAACATCAGCGAGAAGTTTCTTGAAGAACAAACTAACTTATAAGTAGTATGACAGTTTAGTATGGGGCATCCGTGGCTCTGTGGTAAAAGCTACGCTTTGTGTGTCGGAGGTCGTGGGTTCGATTCTCATTAAACCCACGGAGTGCTGTGCTCTGGTGCTGATCGGAGTGCATGCCCTGGGGGTATGTCATTTTCTTTGTGTCATACATCTTTCTTGTACTGTCCTCTATGTAATTAAAACTAAAGCAGCCTAACCTCTTGATAAATTGGCATCCCATCTTTCCTTAGTGTTGTTAACTATAGGGAGACGTTAGAAACACCAACGTTTATTATGGGTGTAGTCTGTGGAGTTAGCGACAAAAACAGCCGAAATATTTCACTTCCGGATACCAGTGTGAAATTTGGTACAGAGCTTATGTACATATACAAGAACAAAAAACCGCCGGGAGACACTTGATCAGGGGTCATGAACTCCCGTGATGACGTCATCAAGATGGCCGCTTTTACAGGTAAATACGTTCGTTTAATTGCTTAAAACTCCATCATAGATTGAAATATTGCAAAACTCAAATGTATCATCTGAAAGTTCTTTGAATGAGCTATATAAAAAGATTTAATTTTTATTTCTGAGGTCAAGGTCCCACCTGTAATGACGTCATCAAAATGGCCACTTTTACAGATAAAAACGTTTGTTTATCTCCCCCTAAAACTCCATCATAGATTTGAATATTTCAAAACTCAACTATATCATCTGAAAGCTCTTTAAAAGATCTATTTAGAAAGGTTTAATGTTTCTTTCTGAGGTCAAGGGCCCACCTGTGATGACGTCATCAAATGGCCGCTCTTACAAGTAAATACGTTCGTTGTAACTGCCTAAAACTCCATCATAGGTTGAAATATTGCAAAATTCAAATACATCATCTAAAAGCTCTTTAAAAGAGCTATTTAGAAAGATGTCATTTTTCTTTCTAAGGTCAAGGGCCCACCTGTGATGACGTCATCAAAATGGCCGCTTTTACAGGTAAATGCGCTCATGTAACTGTTTAAAACTCCATCATAGATTTAAATATTGCAAAACTGAAACATATCATCCGAAAGCGCTTTAAAAGAGCTATTTTATAGTGCTTTGTTTTATTTTCTAAGACAAATAGTTAAAAAGTAATAACAATTTTAATTTGAAAATGTATAACAAACATATTTACCTGTAAAAGCGGCCATTTTGATGACGTCATCACAGGTGGGCCCTTCGCCTTAGAAAGAAAAATGAAATCTTTCTAATTAGCTCTTTTAAAGAGCTTTCAGATGATATAGTTGAGTTTCGCAGTATATCAATCTATGGTGGAGTTTTAAGCAGTTAAACGAACGTATTTACTTGTAAAAGCGGTCATTTTGATGACGTCATCACAGGTGGGCCCTTGACCTCATAAAGAAAAATTAAATCTTTCTAAATAGTTCTTTTAAAGCACTTTCAGATTATATAGTTGAGTTTTGAAATATTTAAATCTATGATGGAGTTTTAGGGGGAGTTAAACAAACGTATTTACATGTAAAAGCGGCCATTTTGATGACGTCATCACAGGTGGGCCCTTAACCTTAGACAGAAAAATTAAATCTTTCTCAATAGCTCTTTTAAGGAGCTTTCAGATGATATATTTGAGTTTTGATGGAGTTTTAGGGGGAGTTAAACAAACGTATTTACCTGTAAAAACGGCCATTTTGAGGACGTCATCACAGGTGGGCCCTTGACCTTAGAAAGAAACACTAAAACTTCATAAATAGTTCTTTTAAAGAGCTTTCAGATGATACATTTGAGTTTTGCAATATTTCAATCAATGATGGAGTTTTAGGGGAAGTTAAACAAACGTATTTACCTGTAAAAGCGGCCATTTTGATGACGTCATTACAGGTGAGACCTTGACCTCAGAAATAAATAATTAAATATTTTTAAATAGCTCTTTTAAAGAGCTTTCAGATAATATATTTGATTTTTGCAATATTTGAATCTATGATGGAGTTTTAAGCAGTTAAACGAACGTAATTACCTGTAAAAGCGGCCATTTTGATGACGTCGTCACAGAATGACCTTGACCTCCGATCAAGTGTCTCTCGGCGTCTTTTTGTCCTCCTATGTGAATATAAGTCCCACATAGAATTTCAGACTGGTATCCGGAAGTGAAATATTTTTGCACTAACTTCACGGACTAGTGGCGGTATGAACGAAGAAAATTACAAACGGGGGGGCTTCTGTGCTCTAGTGGTCTGGTCGTGGTGTTCCAGTCAAAAAACATCAGACCTAAACGGGATCCCGGGTGTCATCCAAGCCGGTCAAAGATCCACCGTAAGCAATAATGGTGACAAAGGCACGTTGAATCACAGAGTTCGTCAAGTTCTCATTCCAAATCAATACCTCTAAGGATGTTGGACCAGGAATTGCTCGGTTCCTGAATCAAGAAACAGAGCTCTATTCAGGAGTCCATCCAACCGGTTAAAACGCGCGTAGTGGTTGGTATGGGTGACCCTGGAGTGTGTGTGTGTGGTCGAGTGGTCTCATTTGATCAATCTTGGAACACTTAATGTAGCAAGTTCAACCCTTGTCCTCTCTTCGCATGTAATTTCTTTTGTGTTGTAATTTCTTCCTTGTATTTTCTGTATATATTTTGCATGAAAAAAAATTTCTACATCAAATACAAATATATGCGAGGCCTAAATAGCTCGGTAGCAGAAGTTCATCTTCTAAGCCGGAGGTTGTGGAATCGATTTCCACCGATGCCCTGAGTGCGATTTCCTCTCTTTGTGCCGTAAATATTGCTTGTGGTGTTTTGTATGTCAACAAACTTCGAACAATTTGTTATACTGTTACCGACGGGATGTACTGTTCGTCTTTGAAAGCCGCGCCTAGCACTCGGGAACCATTCCATTTAAAAAAGGGGTGATGGGTTGTGAGTGGGAACTTTCCGAAGTTTTCGATTTAAAACTTGCATTTTTGCTGTCCTTTTGACATATTCAACTAAACTATGTGTTTGAAATTAGCATTGTTCTACGCTGTTTGATACGGCTCAAAATGCTTCTCATTATTATTCCCACTATTGTTATCCTATCTATCACCCCTATTTGGGTAAGATCAGAGAAGACCTGACGCATGCGTAAATACGCGGAAGGTTTTACCTAAGAAAATCAGACAGTAAGCTACCCTGTGACGTTAGGCATAAACTTCTAAATCTACATACAAACAAAGATAATAATTAAAAAAAATGTGTAAGAGGGTCGAAACGCTAATATCAGAGTCCTTAACAACCTGCTAATATAAGAAGAAAACTCCTAGAACAACGAAGAAGAAGACAATTTATTTCGAGCTAACTTCTTTCTTAGTTGCGCGGTTCCATATTACGATTTAAAGTTATCTATGGGGTCCTGGCGGCGTTGTATGTCTGCTCCTCACTTTAGCAAGCCCAGGACGGCGGGTTCGATTCCCGCCCTCGCTCTGGTTGTAACTTCCTTCTCCGTGAGCGTAAACTCTGTCTTTGGGCCACGTGGGCCTAGAGGTAGAGTACTCTACTCGTAAGCAAGTGGTCGCGGGTTCGAATCCCGCCTTGCCCATGGATGTTATTTCATCCTCTCTGTGCCGAAAATCTGCCCTGTGTTTGTCAGGAGGCAAAGCGCATAGTACGCAGTCTTCATGTATGTTGAAGATGATGGCTTCTGAAAAAAAAACTCTGTCCTGTACTATGTTTCTGTCTTGTACTATCTGTAACATTGGACGTGAGTTCATAAACGGGTCGAGTGACCAAGCACACGAGCTCGAAATATGCGTTGTAAATAAATAAATAAATAAGCTGTTTTAAATTCCTTAGCAAATTTGAAGAGGGCCCAGAAGCTCAATTCGTGAAACGAAAATGTCATTCGAATCAGTGTTTATGTAAGATTATCAGAAAGCATAACATACTGATGATAAACTGTTGAATGTTAGTGCATTCAAAAGAAAATTGGATCTAACGCTTAGTGTTTTAGTGTAATTTCACTGCGTAGTAAATTGTCCATATTTAAGAGGAGGCAACATTCTTATGACTTTGACAGCGGTAAAAACATTTTTGAATCGTCGCATGTACATGTCGCTGCACAAATGTATATTGTTCTCTAGGTAAGTTTATATTTTCTTACGTTACTCTCTTATTGGATATATTTGTGTGTATTTAAGTTGGGTAGGCTAAGATAACCCTTTCTCATTTATAGTACCAAAATTCTGCATTACTAATGTTATTTGAACATTTGATGCTTTAAAACGTACCATTATTTAATTTTAAACATTTTTAGGAGGCTAATTTTTGTAAAAATTATCGTGTGTTTTTCAGATTTAGAAGTTATAGTATACATTCAATTTGGTGTTGTACGTTTTGAATTGACATGTATTGAAATAGAAGTATGTTCACTGCATTTTTTTAACTATCACTAATATAGTGGCAAAGTCTTAAGGGCAATTCCATGGTGTCGGACGTGAAAAACGAAGAAATATTTTTTAGTTTTAGCTCCATTTATCAAATATAAACTGAATAGAAATGATTAAGTTGGTATTCAAAATACTAAATAATATCATAATGAATAAAAAATCATGTTAGTTTTTTAAAATAGATCTCTTAAATAGAAATTAAGAAAATTTAAAGAGTTGGTGTCGGACGTAAACGCACAAATAGTAAAATTGGAGATTCACTTAAAATTTACTGAAACTCTGCGAATTGGCTTACCTTTTAATTTCAAAAACAGCTAAGATCGATAGTATACTTATGATTAAAGCATATTTTACAGTTTTTTAATTATATTGTTTTGAATAAAATGAACTTGGAACTACTTTTACCTTGGTGTCGGACGTAAATTTGCGGTGTCGGACGTAAACTCTTCGAATTGGACCTAAACCGTTGTTCTTAAATGCAATGATTACAGTTTTAAATAAGAAAATTAGCTTACATTTTATTCCTAGGTCACACATATTATTTTTTAACCTTTGAAAGAGTTCATCAAATTTAAACTGCCTCCTTTTTCCTGTTGGGATCGGAGGACGAATACGTTTATAATGTCCCGTAATTTGTAAAATATTTTGTCCTCAGTTCTTGGCCATTTAAAATAACCTTTAGAACTATGCATAACTGATACTACAATGTAATTTTTTTTGGTGATACATCCAAGACAAAGCATGGCATCATGCGTACCACAACCCAGTCATTGATGTTTACTGTATCAAGATCTGCAGATTCTTCGATCCCGGAATTATAAGATTCTTAATTTGTTATCACGTTGTTCTTAATTTGTTATCACGTGATAAGTCACTAATTTGAACTTAATTGTGTCCAACTGATTTGGCAAAATGAGCAGATTTGATGTTTGGAATATGGAAAACAGCTTTCCAGTGCTGATGCAAATGCTTTGTATCTATGTGTATATCTTTTGCTGGAATATACTTTATGTGCATATTCGGATTTAAAAGTGCTGAAATTTAAGAAAATCGCTTCGCTTTTGTCACCGTCATTTTTCTTGCTTTAACGCGGCGCCAAACGATTTTTTTCACAGTGCCTCCTATGGCATCAACCACCATCAACCAGCAAATATGAATATTAATCAGTACACTGATAAAAAATGCAAGCATCCACTTGTACAAATCTAACTACGAAATCCATGTGTTCTGACTCCTTGTGAAACAGAATACAGGTTGTGTGATGATCTAGCCTTTAAAACTTTAGATGAATACTTAAGAGTTGGGTTGCTGTTCTTTTCAAAGCAATAATATGTATATACACTTTTTATTAATTCAAGAGTTCCCAGAACAACTGTGATGCATTGTAAGTGTCTTAATATAAATGTCTCATGAGGAGAAAGAAAACTTTTAAAGTATTATTCTGAAGCAAAATTTACTATTTAATAAGTAAATTCAAAGTATATGTATGCACAGTAAAGTCAAAATTATTTTTTTTAATCATACTTCACTTTAACTTTGTAATTAAAGGCAAAATATGGAGAATCACAGTTGTAAACAGGTGTTATTTTAGGAATGTAACAGTGTCGGACGTAAACGGTGTCGGACGTAAAAAAATTCTTTACGTCCGACACCTAGATTTTAATTAAAAATATTTACTTGTCACAAAATGTTAATAGGTTACATCAATGAGACCAAAGATCTTACTCTGCATACAAAGTCAGATGTATGTAGCTTTAAAATTATTGGCCCAGCATAATTAATCGTACATTTTGGTGTCGGACGTAAAACACTTAATGTGCCCCATGGGAATTCTGTCACAAATCAAAATGAATTATATTCTAACACATTTTTGCAACATCACCTGTTGTACATTGAATATGTAAATAGTTATTCGTCTTAATTCATAATTTTAGTATGTATATTTTGGAAAAAACAGAGCTTCTTTGAGAGTCGTAAAATGTAGTTTGAAAACGCTCTGGATGTTGACCTTAGTTTGACCTCTTGTAACTTAGTTAAAACTTAAGTTATCAAAATTTAGACATGAATTTCAAAATATACAACTCTTTACCTTTAAAATGATATCTTGTTTGTTTAGAAATATTAATTTTAAAAATTTGACCATCTGGTTGACCTTATCGTGGAATTGCCCTTAAGTGAGTGAACCAGATCTGTATTTTTTAACGTACTTACTGACCATCATACGATTTTCAAATTACAAAAGTAGCAATGCATTTTGTATTTATTTCTGTGGCAAAAATGTTTGTTTTGCAGATGCGATGTTTAAAAAAAAATGCTAATTTAATTAGACTACACTGTTCTTATACGTTTAAAAGTATTACCGTGTAAGTTACTATTTCTTTCGAGCTTTTCGGTAGGTCGTTTTTCAGTATTTATTCGATTTTAAGTATAATGTATGTGATTAAGAACGAAAACTCAGCTATAAAAATACTGCTCTTATTGCACATCTAGATATTCTGTTACTATAATAGAGAAAAATAACAATTATTTTCATAACTTCAAATGAATTTTATTTGCTTTTTTAAAGAAATAGCGTTAGAAAATCACACGTAACGGTGAAATGGAATATAGGGTCCCCGTTAACTCGCAAGACATTTTTTTTGCAACCGTTCGTCCTAGATTAATGTTTGCAGTTGAAAAAGTGCTCAAAATAAGGTGTAGAGTTTAAGAGGCAGTTTTTATGAGAACCGGACAGAAATCGGGTGTCCGGATATACACCATTTTTGATTTTGCTAAAATGTTTATGGTAGATTCTTCAAAAGATTTCAGAAGACAGTTATTTTTCTTTTTTCCAAAAAAAAAACTTTCGGGGGCCTGTAAAAATTCGTAAAGTTCGGACCGAATTTGTGTTTTTCTAAAATCGACCTTTTTAAAAATTCGATTATCTCAGCTCGCTGAGCATCAACCAAAGTATTTTTGCGATTACATCATATTTATTGTCTAAATCGAAATATATTTTGAATTTTATCACTGACTATCGGGGGATCCTCTCAGAGGCGGCCAAACTTCGTCGAAGATAATGAAAAATTGTCATGTTTCAGGGCCCCTATTTCTCTGCACTGGGGCTCAGTAACAATTTTCGCATGAAACCTAGTTAGTACTATACATATATTACTCAAATCGATCATTAGTTACAAGGCTAATCCTCAGTGGTGACGAAAAATGGCCCTTTCTGTGCGCACAGTAAAGAAAAAGTATACACTTCGTGACCTTATTTCTCTAAATGATAAGGGTCAGCAGAGAACTTAATGAGTGTATTTTAAATTAGAGTATGTGTATTTTCACAAACAAGTGACAGACCTATGGGCAAATGTCCTGGAGGCTGATAAAATGACCTTTAAGATGAGAAAATTGCATGTGTTAACGACGAATCTAGTTAGTTGTGCACCCTTAGTGATCTTAAATCTCCGTGCACTGAGGGTCAACACACAACTTTATGAAGGTATTTTAAACTAGAGTATGTGTATTTTCACAAACAAGTAACAGATCTATGGGCAAATGTCATGGAGGCTCATAAAGTGCACCTCAAGATAAGAAAATTGCATGCGTTAAATACGAACATAACCGAAAGTCAAAGCTTGATGACAGGGATGGACGTGTCTTGAAGCGCGTAGTAGCTCGAAAACACAAGCAATCGTTATCCGAGATGACATCAATCATGAACAGTCATCTTCAGGACCTCGTTTCAACAAGAACTGTTCAAAGAGAACTTCATGCAGCAAACATTTAGATATGAGTGGCAATTCGTAAACCCTTGGTGACAGCAACCAATGCTTTCAAGCGGCGTCAGGGGTGTAGATGTCACAAAAGCTGGTGTCCACAGCAGTGGCAGCAGGTAATATGGTCCGATGACTCATCCTTCACCTTATTTAACACCACTGGACGCGTTTATGTCTGGAGATTACCCAAAGAAGCGTTTGATCCTGAATGCTTCTTACCAACTGTGAAACATGGAGGTAGCTCCATTATTGTTTGGGGTGCGATTTCCTGGCGTGGTCTTGGGCCACTAGTACGTCTGCGTGGGAGAATTAAATCTAATGACTATCTAAGCGTTCCAGCGGATCATGTTCATCCTTTTGTACAGACTGTATTCCCTGGAGAGCGACCGATTTTTCAAGACGACAACGCCCCTATCCACATCACTAGGTGCTTCCAAACATGGTTCGAAGAGCATGACAAATGAAGTTGAGCATCTCGCCTGGCCCCTAAGTCTCCGGACTTAAATATTATTGAACATTTGTGGCAATATTTGGAGTCTAAACTTCGTTCCCGATTCTCACCTCCATCAAATCTTTCAGACTTAGAGGCCGCTTTGTAAGAAGAATGGCTTAATATTCCTTTAAACGTTGTCAATGACCTTTATGCAATGATCCCACGTCGTATTAAATCTGTAATTCAGTCAAAGGGTGGTCCAACTGCGCATTAATAAAGAATTTTCGATATTTCACAGGTGTTCGTATTATTTTGTCACCCATCTGTAGTTAGTCGTGCCTACTTTGTGATCTTATATCTCGTGCACTGAGGGTCAACAGAGAACTTGATGTAGGTGTTTAAAACTAGAGTATGTGTATTTTCACAAACAGGTGACAGACCTATGGGCAAATGTCCTGGAGGCGCATAAAGTGCACCTCAAGATGAGAAAATTGCATGTGTTAACGACGAATCTAGTTAGTTGTGCACACTTCGTGGTCTTATGTCTCCGTGCACTGAGGGTCAACAGGGAACTTGATGAGGGTCATTTAAGCTAGAGTATGTATTTTCACAAACAAGTGATAGAAATATGGGCAATTCTTTTTTAAGCGCACAATACATATTTCAAAACAGTAAAATGAACTATTCCGTTTTCAATTAAATCAACACATTCGGGATTAGACCTTATCCAGGCTTGACACAACAATGATTATTGAGATTCAATTTGAGAGGGGTATGGTAGAGAATATACAATGTCCATGCAAATTTGTGGGTGACAAAGCATATAACTCGAGTACAATTAACTAGATTCGTCTTTAACACATGCAATTTTGTCATCTTGAGGTGCACTTTATGAGCCTACAGTACATTTGGAAATAGGTGTGTCACTTTTTTGTGAAAATACACATACTCTAGTTTAAAACACCTTCATTAAGTTCCCTGTTGATCCTCAGTGTACGGAGATATAAGATCACGAAATGTGCCCAACTAACTAGATTCGTCTTTAATACATGCAATTTTCTCATCTTGAGGTGCAGTTTATGAGCCTACAGTACATTTGCCCATAGGTCTGTCCCTTGTTCGAAAAAACACATACTCTAGTTTGAAATACACCTCATCAAGTTCCTTGTTCAACCTCAGTGCACGAGATATAAGATAACGAAGTAGGCACGACTAACTATGTTCGTACACTGGCGGAAAAAAAAATCCCAACACCAAGAAAAAATTGCCGTAGAGTAATGAAATTTGGGTGATGCAATTGTCTAGTTAACATGTTTAATTGATTAAATGTACAAGATCACTGGCTAATTTAAGCTCAAGAAAATGCTGTGCAAATGTGAAATTATGTTAATTTAATAGAGGGTGTAAACTCCAGAATTTTGAAGGCAAGCCTGCAAGCTTGCATGCATTGTGTCATGCAGGTGCCGAATGTCACTTAGTGGTATGTAGTGCCATGCTTGTTGCACTTGCTGTGTCAATACTAGGACCGTCATTACTGTCTGTGGATGATGCTCGAGGTGCCATCCCATGATATCCCATACGTTATCAATTGGAGACAGACCTGGTGATTTTGCGGGTCATGGTAACATGTCAGCACTCTGTAGAGCACATTGCGTTGCAGCAGCGATGTGAGGGCGAGCGTTATCCGGTTGGAAAACGCCCCCTTGGATGCTACTCATGAAGGGCTGTACTACTGGTTAAATTAACAGACTAACGACAAATTATTAGTCAGTGAATATGGGATAACCACAAGAATGCCCCTGCTGTCGTAGGAAATTGCTCCAGAGACCATAACTCCAGGTGTGAGTCCCGTGTGTCTAGGCCGTAGACCGCTTGGATGCAGGCGGTCCCCTGGCCTCCTTCTGACCAATATACAGCCACCACTGGCACTAATTCAGAATCTGTTTTCATCAAAAATTACAACAGATCTCCACTTCGACCTCCAGTAAGCTCTGTCGTGGCACCACTGCCGTCGGAAAAGGCAATGGCTTGCAGTCAATGGAATACCGGCTGCAGGCTGCCTGGCTCGGAGCTGTCCTTGAAGTAAACAGTTTCTTACCGTTCCTTGGGTCACGACAGTACCAACTGCAGCTCGAATGTCAGCCGCAGATGAAGTACGATGCGCCACAGCCGTACGCAAGATTTGGCGATCTTCCTTCTCAGTCGTGCCACGTGGCAGCTCGGAACTCGATCTTCTTGAGGTAGTACCATCCCTTGACCATAGCTTCCAATAATCATGCACGGTGGAAACATTCCCACCCAAGTCTTTCTGCAATATCGCGAAATGAAAATCCACCTTCTCGTAGCCAAATTGTACGACCTCGTGCAAACTCGGTGAGCTGTTGATAATGGCTTCTTCGTCTTCTTAAAGGTATTCCTGGCTAACATGAACGCAATTCGTCAAATTTCACGAAAAAATAATACACACGAGCTTCACAACACGCTTTTAAAACAAGCCTTATTTGCATGTTCTGAGTGACGCCAGCTGCGCCACACTTATGCGCGGAACACGAAATTTCAATCGATGTAATCTTTCAGTTGTATAAACACGCCTACCAAATTTCGTTTGTCTAACACAAGTCTTTCTTGGTGTTGGGATTTTTTTTTCCGCCAGTGTATTTAACACATGCAATTTTCTTATCTTGAGGTGCACTTTATGAGCCTCCATGACATTTGCCCATAGGTATATTACTTGTTTGTGAAAATACATATGCTCTAGTTTAAAATATCCTCATCAAGTTTCGTGTTGACCCTCAGTGCACGGAGATTTAAGATCACTAAGGGTGCACATTGCACAACTAACTAGGTTCGTCGTTAACACATGCAATTTTCTCATCTTGAAGGTCACTTTATGAGCCTCTAGGACATTTGTCAATTTGTCTGTCACTTGTTTGTGAAAATACACATACTCTAGTTTAAAATACACTCATCAAGTTCCCTGTTGACCCTCATCATTTAGAGAAATAAGGTCAGGAAGTGTACACTTTTTCGTTTCTGAACGTACAAAAATGACAATTTTTCGTCACCACTGAGGATTAGCCTTGTAATTAATGATCGATTTGAGTAATATGTGTATAATACTAACTAGGTTTCATGCGAAAATTGTTACTGAGCCCCAGTGCAGGGAGCTAGGGGGCCTCAAACATGACAATTTTTCACTGTCTTCGGCGAAGTTTGGCCGCCCCCGACAGAATCCTCCGATGGTCAGTTATAAAATTTAAAATAATATTATTCGATTTGAACACTAAATGTGATGATGTAATCGAAAAAAATACTTTGGTTGATGCTCAAAGAGCTGAGATAATCGAATTTTAAAAGAGGTTGATTTTAGAAAAAACAAAATCGGACTTTCGGAATTTTTTCAGGTCCCCAAAAATTTTTTGGGGAAAAAGAAAAAATACGTGTTTTCTAAAATCATCCAAAGAGCAACTGCAAAATTTTGAACGAAATTTAAAAATGGCATGTATCTGACCTGCCTGACTCTTATAAAAACTGCCTCTTAAATATTTAAAGTTTGAAGCCAAAAAATACTTTTTATATGGTATATCCCCTAACTGATATTCAGCGAAAAAATCCCCATTGAAAAATAATTCCAACACGGAAAATTTGAAAGATTTGCGAATAAAACTCTACGAGGTATTAGTTTAAAGTTCAAATGTTTTGTGCATAAAATAAGATCGGAGCGTGTCGCCCTTTCAGTAGAATGACAGGTTATGGAAGTTAAAAAAAAAACAAAATATTTATATTTTTCAGTTATTGAAAACAAATGTAGATGTTTTGCTGTAAAAAACACCCTAAAAAATTCGTACAGTTTAAAAAAGCACACTGTATGCACAAGCATGATTTTTAAGTCTTATTAACCCCTTTATTTTCCCCTCAAAGATGTTATTGACAGCGAGTGTTAAGTGGTCTGTTTCAAAACGCTGCTTTTTCTATCTTGATGAATATTGGTCGTACTGATGTCAAATTTGTTGTGTTCGAATTGTTTTTTATGCTCTTGGTTTTCCTTAATAAAAGTTGGGGGATCTAGAATCCATATAAGAAGTTAGATTACGTAATTTTCGACCAAAAATTTATATTTTCTATTTAATTTTTTTAATGTCAACTCTGCAGCATACTCTAAGCAGTATTGCAAAGGAAGTATGCATCTTGAACGAACGGTTGAGAAAATACAGGTATTTCATGTAAAGCTGGATTATAAATTTGATAGAAATTATTGATTTCACTGTTTCAGGGTATTAATGGACAAAGCATTTTCAAGGAGCAATAAATATTTCATTAAAGTATACTAGAAAGTCAAACATCAATCAGTAAATCAAGTTGGCTATTTGATGGTTGAATCAGAAACAGGAATTCGTCATATTTTTAAGATGATGAACAAGTATTTCTATACATTTTCTCGGATCAACACCGGTTTTCTTCAAGTAAGTGTGTGCCAACGTCCAAGAAACAATTGTTTTGCCATAAATTGCTGTTCTTAACTCTCGAGTAAAGTAGATACATTTTTTTAATCGCTTATCAGATAATTTCTACTTGTAGATATTTTTTTTATGTATTTCTGAGTTGTTAATCTTTAAAATAAAAATTTAAGGACATTATGTATGCATACATTTCCTCAGTACTAAGTGCAAATGTGTTTTACGTTTGAATAAATAAACAAAATCAAAAGTGGAAAAAAATAAACAACTAACAGACTAAAAACAATGAAAAGAAAAATGATGGCATCTTTTTCGCAAAAGCACATTAGTGTCAAAATATCTTACGTCATTAAATTTACTTAAGTTCTAAGGCTGAAAAGAATTTTCCTTTCCACTAGAGGACGACCCCTTTTGGTAATTGCCATGGCAACTGCATCGTCTTCATCCCTTTCTTCACTAGCCCCTACGCCAACGCAAGGACTTTCAAAATGCCAAAGTTCAGCTAGCGCTTCTTTCTGAAAACCAGTCATAGAATTTGCCTTTCCCTACAAAAGATACATTCTTTAGAATAATATTTCCTTGGTTTCGTTTTTTGTTTTCTTGAACCGCGCTCATTTAGTTAAATTTAATTTATTTTTCTATTTAAGGAAATGTTAGTATTTATGCATTTTTGTTTTATATAGGCGAGAAAATGAAACGTTTTTGTTTACGAAAAAGAATAATTTCATAAATTTATTTTTGAAATGTGATTAAAAAAAAATGTTTTATATATTGTATGATCATTTTTAAGTTACTCAGTATTTTTGATAAACCATACTAGTCGAAGAGGTGTAAAAGAAAGCTAGAGTAGGGAAGATGTGGGGAGGAAGGATTAAGATTCACGTGGTATAAGTTGTTCCGATTAAACTAGATCCAACGAGAGAAAAAAAAAGGTAAGACTGGCCAGCAGAAGCTATGTTTTTACTAACATAAACCTATACTGGGGAAAGTATATATTTAAGGAACAAATCGAATTAAATTTCAGCTAATGTAGTTAAATTCGAAGGGTATCAATTGTAACAATGTCAGCTTATAGCTTTTGCCGTTTCATTTATTATTATTATTATTATTCTTTGTTAAACATATTATTCTTAAAAGTGGATAAAAACCGCTGACCTTTCAGATAGCAGCTGAACTCCCTATTCGATTGAATTTTATGAATGGTTAAATGAATTAACTTTGCAGTGTAAACGGATGGTGTATTTTTTAAGGTTCAAATTATTCTTTTTCTTTTCAAAAATGCCAGCTGTCTTCAACTCGAGTACTTATATTTTGCAATTCTATTAAAATTATGCCGTTAATTTTACCCCTCCTAGTGGTGAGTAATATTCATCTTTAAAATAACGGATTTGTCAATACTAGTTAAAAGTTGTTCATAGCTGCAAAATAATGGAATTTCAGACTTTTATGCCTCAAACTAGACTTATGATTCACAATGATACTCTCCATTAATAAATGAAGTACGTAAACGATCACATTATAGCTAGGCCCGTCATTTAGAGGGGCAGGAGGAGGGTCCATTGCCCCCCCCCCGACTTTAAGAAATCAATGTATTTACATATAAGTGGGCCTGTTTTTTGTTGTTTTCTGGTAAAATCGAGTTGTGTTTTTACCCTTTGCCCCCCCCCCTGAAAAACTTTAAATGACGGGCCTGATTATAGCACGGTCACTCTATTCTATAAAGTGAACGAAAAGACAACCTATTAGGCGTCAGTCTCTTTACGAAAATCAAATGCTGTTAATAACTCGCACATAAATAACCATCTTCCTAACAACATCTCATAGCATTCGTATTAATATCTATTTGAAAAAGGATTGTTTCTTTTAGGGCATAAACAACAAATAGGATTTTTCATAATGCTATATATATATATATATATATATATATATATATATATATATATATATATATATATATATATATATATATATATATATAATATATATAAAATTCTCGTGTCACAGTTTTCGTTGCCATACTCCTCCGAAACGGATTGACCGATTTTGATGAAATGTTTTGTGCTTATCCAGTATCTATGAGAATCGGCCAACATCTATTTTTCATCCCCCTAAATGTTAGGGGTAGTCCACCCCTAAATTTTTTTTTTGTTCGCACATAACATCTGATCTACTGAACCGATTTGGACGATTTTTTTTAATCGATAGGAGATGGTGTAACTTAGGTACCATGTACTCATATGACGATATTTGTTCACTAGAAAAAAAGTTATGATTGAAAAACTAACATTTCGTGTCATTTAAAACAATATGTGTTATCGTAAATCCTTACTTCAATGAGCGACCCGATGGTCAAGTGGTTATGCGCGTCAGGTTGAAGTTCCTGATAGAATGAGATCGAATCCAGGCCCGCAAGGATTTTTTCAAACAGCTGCATGTTTTTTTTTTTTTTTTTTTGAATGATTTTAATGATTGTAATGTCCTTATGCAGGTACATCCCCTCATGGGGATCTACCCCATATTTTTTTTATAGTACAAAATGACGGTTTTGGTCGGATCTATGTTAAAATGGGCTATGGGGTCCTTCGATGCTGTAGAATTTTCTTATGGACGTTTGCGCCATTTTTGGGGGCTTTGAATCGATTGTGGCAATAAATGGTTTTTGATTTGCGGCACTTATATTATTTTTTCAAAAATTATATACACTATCAATTATATTATGTTCATTTTTGTACCTTTATAAAATTCTGTATTTTATACCTTACATTTACGTCAAATTCAAGGTAAAACGAGAGGGGGGGGGGGGTATGAACGACCATTAAAGTGACACAAATTTTTCTCTACTAATAATAAAGCTGAAAGTTTGTCTCTCTTTCTTTCTTTCCTTCTGTCTTTCCTTCTGTCTGTCTGTCTGTTACGCGCGTAGCGCCAAAACCGTTCGGTCGATTTTTATGCCACTTGGTACAAAATTAGTTTGTAGCATGTAGTTTTGCACCTCGAAGCGATTTTTCGAAAATTCCATTTCGTTCTTTTTCTATTCGAATTCTTAGCTAAAATTCTATAAAATAGGGAAGAAATATTTCACACACATTTTCAAGTCTTATGTCATTCGAAAGCTTGGAATTTTCTGCACAAAATGAAGTTTTTTCGAAGTTTCTACGATCATCAGGAGAGCTGTAACAATTATTTTTAGAATCCCGGAATTCAAGGCTTACCTTCAGTAAAGCAAGCCAAACGATTCTAAAATGGTTTTACTCGAGAATAAAATTTGTTTGAAAATAGAGATGAATGAATTATTTTATCAACGGAAATCAACTTTTCATGTTGTTACCATGGTTACGTGTTCATCCTTATTTTTGTTTCGGTCTTTTTCCAGCGTTGCCAGACGTAGTATTTTTGATGCTACGGTAGTATTTTTTTGGCCCAAATAAGGAGCGTAGTATTTTTCTGGCAACCCTGTTTCCAATATACTAATGACTTAATTAAAAGATTTGGCGGATTTTTTTTTTTTTTTCATTTTCATAGATTTCGCCAATAGCGCATTTCAGCAATATTGATTTTGTGGCAACGTTAGTAGGCGCGTCTATCGCCCATTTAGCGAGAAAGGGGTACCCAAAGCACAGAGATTAACCAAATATCGTATAAATTGCGACATTGCATCGATCTTTTTAAAGTGTTTCATTTCGGCAAATGTATTGTTTTGTTTTTAAAGCTAGGAAAGGAAACTTTCTTCTTCTTTCAAATTTTGGTAAGATTTCTGTTGGTTTCTGCGAGCAACAAAATTGTTCTTATTTTCTCTTTTGGCTTATTTTTGTACATCTCCCTTTGGGGTTGCATTCGAATGTCCCAAGGGGGTGTTTTACCCCCTTCATGTGTAAATCAATCAGTGTTAATTTCAATGCAGATACTAGTGATATGAATTGGCGCGACCACTTGGCGATATATCGCCAAGCCTTCGGTCGCCAAGTATTTGTCGCCAATTTGGCGATTAAAAAAAATTTTTTTTATTCAATTTGCCGCTATTGGCGATATTTTGCGAAAAATCCACTGAATGATGTTAAAATCGGCGATATTTAGGAGATTAATAATTGTTAAACACTTTTTTTGAATTGTTTCGTGGCAAACTAGGGATATAAATGTTTGAATTGTTATCTTGACCACTCCAAGCACTATTTTAGCACTTAAGTCATCTACTAAGAAATTTACACGTAAAAGGAAGAAGTGTGGGGTCCATACCAGATTTTTATATCATATACTTTGAAGGAATTATAGTTGAATTATAACTAAAATAGAGCTTTTTTTTTTTTTTTGCAATATCAATTATTTTACAAATGAACTTTTAGTTTTAAACCACGGGCAAAACCGTGCGGGTACCGCTAGTAAAAAATAAAGGTTGGATCTCCAATTATCTTGCTTCGTAATTTGAACCCGCCCCGGCTGTGCAACGGTACGCGATTAGTCATTCAAAAATTAATGAAAAACGTGATCGAAGCCAGGATTTTAAATGGCAAGTTCAGAGGTGAAAATATACTCATACCACGGATTCCTATTATACCTACAGATGTGCCAATTCAATTCAAACGTATTTAGTTTCCGATTAGATTGGCATTTGCAATGACTATCAACAAATCCCTAGGTCAAACGATGTCTGTTTGTGGCTTAGATTTGAGAACACCATGTTTTTCACACAGACGATTATACGTGGCATGCTCTCGAGTGGGTAAACCATCCAGTTTGTTTGTGTTAGCTAAAGATGGACTAACAAAAAATATTGTTCGCACGCTATAGCATTAAGAGATTGATATTGTTTAATAGTGTTACTGTCGTAATTGTTTAATTAATGATATATAATTTTAAGGAATAAATTATAATAACTTTAAAATAATGTTTGCCTTTTGTTATTTTTATATTCCCTCATCGTTCACAGCGCTCCATGCTTATTTCACGCATATACCACATTCTTACATACATACAATATACACATTCTACCATACATACATACATACTTACAATAAGTAAGCTATTTTTTGTCTACACTAGAAATTACTAGGAAATTATTTATATGGCAAAACAACGTTTGCCGGGTCAACTAGTGTATATATATATATATATATAATATATATATATATATATATATATATATATATATATATATATATATATACATATACATATACATATACATATACATATACATATATATATATATATATAATATATATATATATATATATAGCATATACATATACATATACATATATACATATATATATATATATATATATATATATATATATATATATATATATATATATATTCATTCATTACTAAGTATATTTTGAGCTTCAGTCCAATTTTACGTAAGCAAAAGCTTTTTACTGGGAGTATACAAGAGTTCTTGAAAATGATATCGTCGGCACCATGCTAAAATTACGAATGTGAAAATTGGCACTTTTCAGGAGAGCCAAAACACTGAATATAATTTTTTCCCACCTGACGTGTTTGGTTATTTTCAATTTTTAAATTTTTATAGATATCTTAAAGTGTAAAACTATCGTTCGAAGGTATCAATTTAATTTTAATTATTTGTAAAATTCGAGCTTGAAAAACGCGATTTTTCACATTCGTTATTTTAGCATGGTGCCGACGATATCGTCGATGCCTTAAATAATTATGTCATAGGGTTAAATTTTAACGTACAAAAGGAAGGAGTTTTAACTCTCAAGATTACCAATGTTCCTCTAAACTCCACTTTCATTTCTTTTGTTTAAACTTTTGTTGTTTGCATATCTAACTGGCACTCTTGTTTTTTCCTCACGGGTGCATTGTGATCACAACACACCAAACTTACCTCGCAGCACTACAAAAAGTGATGGGATGTCTCAACAGATGTCTCCTCAGACAGCCATAACAAGTGCTCCAGTAGTCCGTTAATAGTAACTAGTAAACCTGTTTCTGGAAGATGCTTAAGTGTCGTTGATAGTAAAATTGTTAAAATGTACTGTCCTACAATACTGCATATTTCTCTCAACAGTGTCTACAGAGATGTAAGATCCTTTTCCTAAAAGGTCAAAACGTAACAACTATGTCTGAAAATTTAGCCTCCTCGACATCGCAACATTTTATGCATTGCGTGTTACAATTTGCAAAATATTTTCGGTGTGATAAAACATTTTTAATGAATCAAAATGTACTGCGAGACAAATTTTGTGCAAAAGATTTATTTAGTTTATTTCCATTTCATTAAAAACATGTATCTTTATTTCTCACGATATCAATTTTCGAACAACTTTGTGATGTCGCAATACATTTAACGCATGACTTTTTTATTTGATACGTGTTGACAATTCAAAAAATAAAAACATCATCAGAAACCCAACGTTAAAATTACGAATTTAATTTTTTTCCCAAGTCCTTTTCTAAAAGAAAGTTATAGAATTGTTAGCGAATCGTTAGAAAGAGATTGCAACGTTTCGATGCCCGGAAGTCATTCCGCGAATTCCTTTTGCATTATTTCAATTCTTTGCAAAATAATCCTCTTCAAGCCCGGATCAAGAATTTCAAACACACCTTTCCATTTGCGAATATCCAGAAGGCAATCTGCTTCACAGCAGGCTTTGATGGAAGAATTTAAGTTAAATAAAAGATTTAAGAGGCTGTGAACGGTATTCTGAAAAATTATTCGAATGCATTGACTAATAACGTGGCTCTCAATTTATTTCTTTTTTGCTAGAGCTATCTGAGGATATTTTGAACTGTATATAACAGTTTTTAAATTTCACTTAGTATTAAAGTCTTTTCTGTTTCTTGAAGTTTAGATGATCATTTAAAATGCGTGCTTAAACGTGGCAGTATAGATGAAAGTCATTATAAAATTCCAGGGAATAAGTTTTGAGAAGCATAATGAATGCTAGAAATAAAATAGAAAATTTAAGTAAAAAGTAAAGGGTAAGTATGCGTCTTACAATAAAATGTTCACCTCGTATTTCCTTTACGTTTTGATGTACTAGAAATCTTTTCTAACGACGATGTATATTACAAAATTAAAGTTTTGATTTCATTTGAGTTTTGCTTTGCAATATGTCCTTATTTATATGCGTGAAAAGATAACAAAAGAAAAAAAACGCAGCATTCTACACTTAGACTTCACATCATGTAATAATACTGCAAAATAACTAACAAAAAAAAATAATAATAAATGGTGCAAAAAATTACAAAATGCAAAATTTATCTTGAAATTCTTGATCTTGCTTGATTCGCCCACAATATAAATTAACAAGTACTATGATTAAATTAAAAATTTAAATAATCCCTGACCCCGATTGCCGATCTTACATTAAAACGAACTTCTTTGGTCACAAAACATTTTAAATCTAAACATATTTAATTGTTTTTGAAAGGACATGGTAAACACGGAAAGAAAAGATCCTTACAAGTAATATTTGCTAGTTGTAAATGCAAAATGAAGAGGAAAACTTAAAGTTCTAACACTTAAGTCTAAATCAGCTACAAGTATTTTAATTGTTAATATATAGAAACGGGCAACATATAAACATTTTTAATCATTGAGTTTTCTTTCCTCGTCGGCAAACAGTGACATCTGTTCCCAATTGATGTAAATTTAAGCCTCAGCCGCATATACTAAAAAGCGTTATAGTTCGAGTTATTTTTTACATGAAAATTCTAAACACATCTAATCAGAAACAGCTTTTTTTGTTCTTTCTGTAGGTACTACTGTTTAAAATTGTACGTTAACACTTACAAAATCGTGAAAAATGTTTTAAACGTTTTTTAATTAATAACCTTGTTAATTAATGGCCTCCGAAGACGTGACCTAGCTAAGAACACTCTGGATCACTTATTCAAAAAAAACAAAATCATAATCGACCCATCCGTTTCGACGTTAGAGCCACAGATAGATCCACAGATACATGCACGTCAAACTTATAACTCCATTCCTTGTTCCGTCAGGAGTTAAAAATAGGTTAAATATTTTTACTAAAAAGTTTAAGCTGGTCTAAGGATGAGACAAACGCAAGTTCAAGCATGGCAATATTCCGGTTCATACGGCATCGTATGTAGAATCCCATTCCACATTAAGACATAACAATATAGTTAAAAAGATCCTTTATTATTTACCAGTGTTATAACAGCACGAAATCCAAACACATTTCAAAGCATGTGATAAATAAAATAATATGTAAAATACTTTTGCATTAGTGTTAGGCAAAAATTCATAGAACAAATTATACGAAATATATGTTGTAAAATTAGACATAATCAAAAGAATTTGAAAAAAAATCAAAGTTTTAAAACAAAGTATAGAAATTAAGTAATAAAGAAGGACTTTTAATTGGGACACAGATGAAACATAAATAAATTTCTTAGTTTTTAATCGATGCTCATTGAATGACGCCAATATGAGCAAGACGATTTAAAATCAATTTTCGTGAAAATAAACTTGTATACTAATTAAAGACTAAGATTTTTAAAAATTAAAGAGTAATGTAAGATGAGACTTTAATGTGAAGATTAAACAGATTAAAAATTGGAAAAAGAAGAAGGAAAATGAAAAGCATAGCATCATTAAAATGATATTCGTAAAAAAATAGTTTCATTTTTTAATTAAAAGCTAGTTTATGATAAGAAATCCCTATTGTTTTCAAAAGAAAAAAATCAATCAAGTAACTCGTAGTTTGAAATACGATACGTGACAATTTCTTTATGCAAAAAAAATATCTTGACTGGGATAAAAAAATTATTTTATTTTTTGCTAGAGTTAAAGGCCGATCTTAAATGATTACCAAAAAACTAAAAAGTTACATAATCAAGAAAAATAACATTACTTTGAAAAGCTAAGAATATGCTCTAGTTATGAAAATGTTTTATTTATTTCAAAAAATTAAAACACGTTTATTGATGATTATAATTTATTATTAAAACATTAAAGCCTCTTAAAAATTCTATTATTAAGGAATGTATGGGTTGCATTCAATGTTTTGGTTTTTAATACGCTTTTATTAGTTTCACTTGTGGGGTTGTTTGTATGTATGTAACTCTGAATAAAGGATAAAATTCACGTTCTTTGCAAATACAAAAGAGCGATTCCATACCAAATCACCGAAAAAAAAAAAGTTGGTCGCACGACCGACTCGGATTTTTTTTTAATTTGGTACACAGATTGATGGTATAGAGGTATGAAAAAGCCCAAAAGGAAAGTTACCTGCTCCACTTATTTTCTGAGATACATGCCCTCAAATTTTGTCTGCCACGTCAAAATACTAAAAAAGTGATGTTATTTAATCATTTTTTATAAAAAATCGTACTCATGCAAAATAAAAGTGTTAGATATCTATGGAAACTAGTTACTCCAGGCATTCTGAAAAAAAATACTAGAACGTTCATAATGAAAATTGCCAAGGTACAGGGCTCTTTGAAGTTGTCACAACAAAAACTTGATTTTGCAGATTTTGCTAAAATTCAGGCATTTATTACAAAAAAAGGCAAACAAAACCAAAGGTTTTCTCACTTTCTGGTAGTGTACAGGTCCTCCCTGTAAATTGCTACGCAATAAATTTTTTGGGTTTCTCACTCCTTCTTGGAAATATTTTAGCTTAAAGATAAGCCGTAAGGCAAAAAATGCGTTTTTGGCCATCTTGGCAGCCATTTTTCTCATAAAGGGGGAGCAGTAGAAACTTTAATTTTTTTTTTAAACAAGCCACTGATATGTTAGCTATTCACAGGAAAAGAGTTTACTTTTGGTTATTTCTCCCATTAAGAGATATCCTGCTGACAGTATATGCATGTTTTTCGCGACGACCATATGCTTTTGTTCCCCCTCTCATGGACTTAAAATTAATTAAACCAAAAAATAATGATATATTTATTATTAGCTGTATTATCTACCCAATATGTCATGAAATTTAATTTATTAAATCATTGAACAATAAATTAGATAATTGATGAAAAAAAGAAAAAGTATTTCTCTGATGCCTGAGCATTATGCATTCATAATTATAAAGCACTAAATACTTTCTTGAGAAATTAATTAACATAAATGAGCTCTAAATATTTATATTATAAGCAATACCCAATCTTGTGATTGGGATACTCCTGTTTTTAATTGGAGAATTTCTTGAATATCACATGAATATCAGGAAAATAAATGAGGTCTTTTCGTTTGATGTAGGATATTTTATGACAAATTTCATTTGATGGGCTACTAACTGAGCATGGTGATAAAGAGCTATTAATTTCAGCATCGAATTCCATTTTACCTTATTAACAGTTAAATATTTACAAAATAATTAAATAAATAATTTAATATAAAGCCATGCTTGAAGAATTAAAATTAGTGCAACTAATTTATTCCCATACTGATCTTTACAAAATTGACATGCGTTGAGCACTGATAAGAACTGACAAGAAAAAGTTTACTCACTAAAATATTAGTTCACAGATACTATAAAGCATACATTCTATTTTCCACAAAATAATACTGCAACAAAGAACAAGGGTATCCTCCTGTTTATAGCCATCAATCAGGAACATCCAATCACAAGATTGGGTATTGCCTATGAGATAAATATTCGAAGCTCCTTTATTTTAATTGATTTTTCAAGAAATTCTTTAGTACCTACACCTTTATACCCTTGTTCTTTGTTGCAGTATTATTTTGTAGAAAATAGAATGTACGCTTTATAGTATCTGTGAACTAGTATTTTAGTGAGTAAACTTATTCTTGTCAGTTCTTATCAGTGCTCAACACATGTCAGTTTTGTAAAGATCAGTATGGGAATAAATTAGTTGCACTAATTTTAATTCTTCAAGCATGGCTTTATATTAAATTATTTATTTAATTATTTTATAAATATTTAACTGTTAATAAGGTAAAATGGAATTCGATGCTGAAATTAATAGCTCTTTATCACCATGCTCAGTTAGTAGCCCATCAAATGAAATTTGTCATAAAGTATCCTACATCAAACGAAAAGACCTCATTTATTTTCCTGATATTCATGTGATATTCAAGAAATTCTTCAATTAAAAACAGGAGTATCCCAATCACAAGATTGGGTATTGCTTATAATATAACTATTTAGAGCTCATTTATGTTAATTAATTTCTCAAGAAAGTATTTAGTGCTTTATAATTATGAATGCATAATGCTCAGGCATCAGAGAAATACTTTTTCTTGTTTTCATCAATTATCTAATTTATTGTTCAATGATTTAATAAATTAAATTTCATGACATATTGAGTAGATAATACAGCTAATAATAAATATATAATTATTTTTTGGTTTAATTAATTTTAAGTCCATGAGAGGGGGAGCAAAAGCATATGGTCGTCGCGAAAAACATGCATATACTGTCAGCAGGATATCTCTTAATGGGAGAAATAACCAAAAGTAAACTCTTTTCCTGTGAATAGCTAACATATCAGTGGCTTGTTTAAAAAAAAAATTAAAGTTTCTACTGCTCCCCCTTTATGAGAAAAATGGCTGCCAAGATGGCCAAAAACGCATTTTTTGCCTTATGGCTTATTTTTAAGCTAAAATATTTCCAAGAAGGAGTGAGAAACCCAAAAAATTTATTGCGTAGCAATTTACAGGGAGGACCTGTACACTACCAGAAAGTGAGAAAACCTTTGGTTTTGTTTGCCTTTTTTTGTAATAAATGCCTGAATTTTAGCAAAATCTGCAAAATCAAGTTTTTGTGGTGACAACTTCAAAGAGCCCTGTACCTTGGCAATTTTCATTATGAACGTTCTAGTATTTTTTTTCAGAATGCCTGGAGTAACTAGTTTCCATAGATATCTAACACTTTTATTTTGCATGAGTACGATTTTTTATAAAAAATGATTAAATAACATCACTTTTTTAGTATTTTGACGTGGCGGACAAACTTTGAGGGCATGTATCTCAGAAAATAAGTGGAGCAGGTAACTTTCCTTTTGGGCTTTTTCATACCTCTATACCATCAATCTGTGTACCAAATTAAAAAAAAATCCGAGTCGGTCGTGCGACCCCCATTCGGTGATTTGGTATGGAATCGCTCAAAAGTAATATATTTTTTACTAATATTAATACTAAAGGCTAAACTATATTATACAGGGTGCCCAAAAATAACTCACGGCAAAATTCATTTGGGCATAAAGATTCAAGATGTTTTTTAGTGTTGGCAACACTTAATAGTGTTAGTTTCATTCTATGAGCAATAGTGCAGACGATTTGTTGAATGAAAATCCGTTTTAGTCTTTGCATTATTAAGATGGCTACTATAAATGCCGCTTAATTCTCGAATTGCATTTAAAAGGTAAGCGGAATTGTGATTTTTAAAAAAATGAAGTATTTAAATGTGTCAAAGAGATGAATTGAAAGAACTTTAAAACGGTTTAAAGAAACAGGTAGTGTAGAAGTAAGGCATAGTGGTCGAAGAAAAGGAAGTGTACGAATAAAAAAATTAATAAAATGGGCCCGTGAAAAAGTGCCTCTAGAAAAGCCTCTCCAAAAAGATTGTCATCTGTGGTTACAGTTAAAGGCGAGAATAGAAACCATTACTTAAACATTGCTCAACAATGATGTTACTTTCATTTAACATTTATTTTATCATTGTAGAAAAACTTGCATTACAGTAATTTCTTTTGAACCGTCAGTTATTTGTGGGCACCCTGCATAAACTATATTACTTCTATAATATGTTGATGTATTTATTATAATGGCATCTAAAAACGTATTTTTAAGTTTTTTTTAAACTGATTTCCTCTTGAAGTAATGGAAAGAGAGTAGTTCGGGGAAGATGTCCATGTATACTCGTATTGCTCATAGCTGTAAATCAGATTTACGTTTATTATGTTACTTGGATTAATACTTCAAACGTTTTACTAGCACCTTTTTTAACAAAACACTTTAAAACTCCATTTTTTCCTTATTACGCTACCATCATGGACCTATACAAAAGAGAGACAATGTGGATGATCACCCCTTTATAGAGGGACTCACTACTGGCAGGTTTTCAATACTGAAGTTTAAATAACTGCATTTTTAGACCATCTTCGATGCTATCAGAAGGGAGGTTTAGGGCTCCATTTCGAATAAGTTTCGCCTTTGAAGTTCAAAACATATGAGGTCAACCTTTGTAAACCAAAATGTGTAGCAGAGGCTACGTAATAAAATCAATCGCCCATCCCTTGAAATATTTCTAAACCCCCTCTTGGGTACCACAACAGTTCATTCGTTGCCTTATTAGCTTGGCAAAAGTTGTGAGTTAACTTGATTCAGTTCGAACAACAAATTTTAAGGTTTTTATGAAAAAATGAAAAAAAGTTTTAAAAATGATATTATCATTTGGATGGCATTATGCAAAAAGGAGTTAACTCACAGAAACCTGATTTTGAGATAATGGGCTTTAAAGTCAACAAACTCTGGCAAAAATCATGAGCTCTATATCAATATACCAATGATATGTTACCATGAAACGCTGATAGGGCTTAAATCATTTTTGCTTAATGTAGAAAGCAACATATTTTACCGTCAGAGTTGGATAATTCATTTTTTTTATGTTTTGTGGGTTAACTTTTTTTTGCCATAATGCCATCCATTTGATAAGAAATTAATATTATTACCTGCTATTTTATTTTGGTTCCTAACATTTGCAGCAAAATCCAAAAAAAATAAAAACGTTAAAAAGTATCAGCTTCACCAGGCCTCACCCATTCCTTATTTTATGCATACTACCTGATTTAAAAAAGAAATGTCTGACATTAACCTCGCCACACGAGCACAAATGCATACTGTCTGTCCTTAACAACTGCACCTAGCACTCGCGAACCATTACTTAAAAAAGGGGTGATGGGTTGTGCGTGGGAACTTTCCAAAGTTTTCAGTTTAAAACTTGCATTTTTGCTTATCCTTTTGACATATTCAACTAAACGATGTATTTCAAATTAGCATCGTTCCACGTTATTTGATACGACTCAAAATGCTTCTTATTATCCTACCTCTTATTGTTATCTTACCTATACCCCTATTTTGGTAAAATCAGAGAAGACCTGACGCATGCGTAAAAACACGAAAGGTTTTACCTAAGAAAATCAGACAGTAGCTTGACCAACGTTGGTTTAACTTGATTCAGTTCGAATAACGAACTTTAAGGGTTTTTTGAATGTGAGAAAAAGTTTACAAAATAGAATTATCATTTGATAAGAAAATATTATTATTGCATGACATTTTTATTTTGGTTCGTATCATTATCAACAAAAACCAGAAAAATCAAAACGTAAAAAAGTATCAGCTACACCAGTCCTCCCCTATTCCTCATTTTACGCATAATACCCGATTTAAACAAGAAATATCTAACACCAACCTCGCCACACAAACACAAAAATGCATAATCCTCTCTAATAGCACTTCTTTTCTCCTCGCTTTACTTCCAAATGCCATAACCCAGTAACCTTGTCCAACGATGACCTACTGCGGAAAAGTTTTCCAAATGCCAGGTGGCCAATCGATACGGGCGGTCATTTATCTTCGGAGCCAGGTCCACCCTCTATCAAATTCGATGCAATCACGTGCCGTTTCTAAATGATGTAACATTAGTGGGCGACAATCTTCACGCCATCCGCTCACTGCAATTACATGTTTTAATGCTGTTTCATTGTTTTCTTTGCTTTTTTTTTTCTTTTTGAAGCAATTGGGACTTGTCTTAAGCAAATTTGCAGCTTTTCCGGTGTAAAATGATAGATGAAAATATTTTTCTGTTTGCTTTGCAAATGCTGTAAAACTTTTGTTTGCTTGAGGTTGTTTCCTTGATTTATTTAATATTTGCTTAATATTTTTGACTCTAAAGGATGGGAAATATTTAAAGTACTTTGCCATGCAGAGTAAAAAATATTACAAAGTCATTACTCAGAGACTTTACGAACCAGTTCACAGTGAATTATTGCCTCACAGCGTATTTTTTTTTAAATACGAATTATTGAACTTTTTGTCTACTTCTGAATGGTCCTAAAATGTATAAGAGTGATATTTGCAACATTACATATTCTACCTTAGCTTTAAAGGTGCCAAAAAATAATACAGATAATAACTCTAAAAATAAAATTAGAGTCAAAAATTAGAAAACATTTCATTCTTTCACTAGAAAACTTTTTTTTTTTTTTTAAGGGGTGGGGTACTTATTATGAGCTGTTCTATAGGTCATTTCTCTTTCTTAAGTATTCAAACTGTTAAAGCAGCTTGTCACAACTACTATGAGCAAACTCTAGTTATGAATATTATTTTCTTAAATGGATAAATATTTAAAATGCTATAATGGTTTGTCATGTTTTTTTTATCCTTGTTTTCCAGCACCAGTTTTAGATTTTACTCATTTTTTTTTCAGCTTATTTAAAGCCGATGCAAAAATTTTCTTCTGTCCTAGTTTATTAAGTTTCTGAATGGCAAGAACATAGACATTAAATTTCAGGTTTACGTAAAAAAAGATTATTGAGAAAAAACTTTAAATCAGTGGTGACAGTCGCTTTCTTGGGTCACATTCCTAAGTAAAGCGATAATGCTTACAAAAAAGAAAGTTGTTTGAATGAAAGTTGGCTGCAAAATATGTGATTCACTATTGAACTTCAACGTATTTATGTGCTATTTTTTTTATTTTAACTTGGAACTTTTGTAGTAGGTTATTTAAAGATTTAATTCCCTAACCTGTTTATTTAGGCATTACGGCGATAATTGCGATAAATTAATTAGTAGCTTTTAGAAATTACTGAAGTGGGTAATACATAATTTCTTCTTTTATTGTAACATTAAGTGGCATTTTGAAAATAACTTACATAATGAACTACCTTCTTCTCTACTAAAGAAGAAACTTCTTTATACATACAATTCTTAGGACAAAAAAAACGACTTTTAGTTACTGACTTTTTAAAACTTAAGGTTTGATTTTAAGTCTCCATCACTGCAACGAAAAAATTGTATTTGTTGATATTTTTAATCCCATCAATGCATACTTCAAACGCTCCCGGTATTAATTTTAAATGAAGCATTTGAAAAGCTCAAATAACTCAGCGAGCTAAATAATTTTAATACAATTAATGGCGGTTTTTTTAACATTCTGTACCGTTTGAAAGTCATTATGTAGCTTTAAATTAAGCAGTCAAGGAAAAGTTTTTAACTGGTGGAAATGTTCCACAAAGAATATTTAGGGCATGAGCAAAAGAGATTAAATTCTTCAAATAAAGTATAATAAAATAATTATGAAATTATGCAGGATCAATTTTTAAGACGTAACACTTAACCTCTTCACCGAGTACCTAATAAAAAAAGAGCACAAGAATTTCTGGTATCAATATGTATTGGATAATAAATAATAATAAAACAACTATTTTCAAAGAGAAAAAAACTTATTTAGCAAATCAAATAAAAACTGCAATGTTTTGTCAGTGAAATTTGTAAAAATAAATTTTTGCATCAAAATTACATCTATATAATTACTGCGGGAAGTTCAACAGGCATTTGAAAGTTAAGACATTTAAGTTCTAATGATTTGAGAAGTTAACTTCTTACAAAAGCAAATACTTTTTTCAATGTACAAAATCATTAAACACTTAACCTTTCCACCCTTGCCCATAGACTAAACCTAAAGCAGGTGGCTGTTTTAGACAAAGCAGATAGTAGTTGATCAAATCAGCCTAGACGATAACTCATCTATCAACTTTTGTTTAAATAAAACTACGTTTGCTCTTACCGTCAACTCTACTTTAAAATGTGTCCTAAATGGAGATGGGCCGAAGTTTTGGTCAAGCCGAAGCTTCGGCCATTTCATCGAAGCTTTAGTATGGCCAAAGCATTAGGTGTGCTTTGGCGGCTTCGGCCTGTATCAACATGTGTAGTAAATTTTCATTTTAGAACTATAATTTCACAAAATATTGTCCTTTAGGCTATATACCATTAAAATATGCTTAAACCTAGAAGAAAACTATATTTTAATAAACTAATTGTGTGTATTGAACTCTTGGAATCAGAAACTATTAAATAATTAACAGTATATTATATTTAACTTGAAAATTCATATGTAACGAATAAATAAATTAAATCAAATTAGATTTAGCTAATAAGTACATGAACACTTTAGTTGCTTTAAAATAAAGCTATTTCAACGTGACTTTCTTAAACCTTTCTAGTGTTGACATTTAGATATAAATGCCAATTTTTTTACATTTACTAAACCAGGATATTTTAAAGCCATATTTTACTTAATAAAGTTGTAAGTATACAATTTCAGTTTTTCTTAAATTTTTTAATGTGCTGACAAAATTTAATACATTTTCTAGATATTGATGAAAATTATTAATAGTAGTCCAGTGTTATAAAACATCCTGAGAATAAACATAAAGTAAATTGAAGCTGAATTTTTATTTCTTTTTTATCAAGCAAAATATGAAGATAGTTCCCATTCCTTGCACATCTAATTTTGAGGGAAGATATTAAATTTTGATTTCATTTGTTACTTAAAGGGAAAAACGTATTTTCAATTTCATTCTTTTTGAAGTAAACATTTCCAAAACTAATGGTATTAAATATTTTAAAAAATATATAAATGCTGAATAATAAGTAAGGAATAATATCTGTTCTGCTCTAAAAAAGTTAACTTTAACTTAAGAATATTTTAACATCTATTACACACACAGTATTACGATATGATATAAATGGCAGCTAATTTTTAGTTAAATAATTCTGTGATTTAATATTTGATCATATATATCAGTTGGTTTTAGTATAACTATCAACTCAATTATAGGAAATGTTTTTCATATTCCAAAAAAATGCTTCATATTGCACATTTACAATTAAAAAAAAGAGACCGGTCTGCTTTTTTGGGACTATCAGTATAAAGCAAAAATAAATACTTTAAGTAGTGAAATTAATTTAAAAATGAGACAGTATGCGAAAAATGTTGTGTAAAACTAGGAATTTTTTAATCATATAGGGAAGAGAATCAGATTGTATGCATTAATTAATGCATTCAATGTTAAAATCATTATTTGCACAAGCCAAAGCTTCGGCTATTAGTTGGCCGAAGTTTCGGTATTCGGTGTTTCGACTAAACTGCGCTTCGCCGTATCCATAACTATGTTGGTAAAATGCAAATAGCAGCAATTTCTTAGTAATATAATATCTGATCATATCAGTTGGTTTTATCATAAACATCAACTTAACTGTAGAACACGCTTTTTATATTCCAAATAATGCTCATTCTACTTATTTCAATAAGAAAATTAGAAATGTCTTCTTACTTCGTACTACCAGTACAAAACAAAAATAAATAATTTAATTAGTGAAATTAATTTAAAACTGAATCCTGACGCTAAAACTGTTGTGCGACATTAAGAATATTGAAGCATATGGTGTGTAGTATCATATTGCATGCATTTATTACACGTTCTATGTTAAAATTTTAATAAATGCAGCAGCCGAAGCTTCGGTATTCGGTAGCTTTTTCGGTTTTAGTAGCTTTTAGTTTGTAGTGTGGTTAAGATTTTTTTTTTCCTGCCAGGATCGAAGATTTTCTTATTGAACGAAATTTTTTAATTCATTCACTAGAATCCATTGTTGAAACCTTTAAATAACTTTTATAAATGCAAATCTCGTGCGGCACAAATATTCAGAAATGCAGTATTCCTGTCCGTTTGCGCGTCTCAATGTTGTACTTTGAATTCAATTCTAAGCAGAAAGGTATTTTTCTATCCCCCAGAATGAGGGTAAAATATTTTAAACTATGCTTTCAGTATATGCCAAATGAGTAAAATTGTATTACTTTTCGCATTTCAGCTGAGCACAAGTGTTTTTTTTATGTGGCGCACTTGCGTTAAAGAAAAAAAAAGTATCTACTTATATTAAAAACTGAGTATCTTTCTCACTATCTTTCTTTCTAACTATCTTTCTAACTATCTTTCTATCTTTCTATGTCACGCTTCTTTCTCCTGAACGCCAATGAACTGAAAGTCGAACCAGGTACCGATAGATAGGTAATTTTTCAAGCTTCTTTAGTTTCAATTGATATAATTATACGATTTTAATTAGCGAAGATATCAATTAATAAGTAGTCAAATTTAAAGCGATTAAGCCTAATAAATGATTAAATATGAAATCCATTCTTGCAAACCGTCGTCGCTATGAAACGGTGATAACAATGATAATGAGAATTTTGAATGAAGGCTTAACTAAATCAAACACGAAACTCATAAGCGGACCACTTACGTAGAATTTTTATCGCTAGCTACTGGTAATATTTTGAAACATTTATTTGTTGAAGAGCCATCTACTTATATTAAAAACTGAGTATCTATGTCTGCTTTTTTTCTTTGAGCGACCTGAACTTACTGAAACTTTCCTCACCATCTTGAAGGCGTGAAGCATCTCAATAATTCGAATGATTTTTTTATATAGGAAAAAAGTAAAGGCGTGAAGCGCCTGTAAGCGAGCCGCCTTGGCGGGGAGTAGTTTCTTTAAATTTTTTTCTCACTACCGTAAAATGGGGTGAATCGGAACACTTTTCAGCTTTGATTGTAAAAAAAACAGTTAAAAGATTTTTTTTTAATTTGATTTTTTGGGTAAAAACTTCGGTCTTGCTTTACTTTTGATATTCCGAGCAAAGACAAAACATTTTGAATAATAATTATTAAAATATATAGGAAATTATGGGTGTTCCGAATCACCCCGCTGATAGGGGTCAATCGGAACACATGTTAAAATTTTTATTTTTTTCAATTGAACCTGTAATAGGTCTTACAAACATGAGTAATATTGATGGGGGAGAATAAGAACAGATAATTACTGTCAAATAAATGTATAATTTCAATACCAGTAAACGTTTATAATTTGTCAAAATTCAAAATAATTTTGAACTTATGAAAAATGAAAAGTAATTTTAAGAAATGCTTTTGAATTGGAATACAAAGATTTAACATGAATTGAAGTCACTCATGTCGTCCACAAATATGTACTTGTCCTTAAAACTAGCAAACGTGACTTGTCTTAAGTTTTTTCATAACATCTCCTGGGATGAACTCGGCCTTTTCTTTAGTTTCTGGAACTCTCTAGGTTTCGGGGATTGTCCTGAAATATTTTTTCGCTTATTCATCACTGTCTGTGTGCTGGACTTTTACTACATAAAGTCTATGTGACCTTCCCCCTCGTATTTTAAGTAAAAAGAAGTCTCCTGGAGAAAAAAATCTTTTGAAATCTGCAACTTTTTGTCATTCTAAGATCTAGTTGCTCACAAGAAGGGATAAACAGTAATAAATCCTTGTCCTTGTCTTGATTAGAAGAATTGGGGTTAGAATCTTGATTTTTTAAACAGTTTCCTTCAAATAAGTTTGAATTGGAACAACAGAACTAAGTGTTCCGATTCACCCCGCAATTTTTTTTCCTATGTCATTTTTCAGAATTCTTCATTTTTATGACACAATTTATAAAAAATGTAAATTCTAATGTGGTATTCTGTTGTTCAGATACATGTATAATTGAAACATACCACTCTTAGTTTTTAAATATAAGAAGATTTGTTCTTGCATATGAAGTTTTGCAGTCTATGAAAATGTGATGTTTTCTAGCATTCCACGTGCAGCCCTCCTTAGAAGCCAGTAGCGTTGCCAGATTGACAAAAGTAATTTTTTCCTACTTCCTATGATCTTACCTTTCTAAAAAAAAATTAATGGCGAAAAATGCCCAATAGTATATTTATGAGGAATTTCTTTGTACGGTCGGGAAGTTTTGTTCCGATTCACCCCGCTGTTCCTATACACCCCATTTTACGGTACTTTCAGGGCACGAAGTGCCCGTGCAACGCCGGGCCACGTGCGTGGTATGTCTTGAAATCGAATGAACATTAAATTATATCAAATAATATAATTTCAGAATGAGGTAAAAGTTAGAGAGGGGGGACGTTATGCATCAGCATGCCGCAGGAAGCTAATCTAGCTGCCCTGGCAGCTAGTCTACTTATATTAAAAACTGAGTATCTTTCTTTCTAACTATCTTTCTATGTCACGCTTCTTTCTCCTGAACGCCAATGAACTGAAAGTCGAACCAGGTACCGTTAGATAGGTAATTTTTGCAGGCTTCATTAGTTTCATCTATATAATTATACGATTTTAATTAGCGAAGATATCAATTAATAAGTAGTCAATTTAAAGCGATTAAGCCTAATAAATGATTAAACTTCCAAGACATTTTTTCTTACCGTTGCCATTTTGAATTAAAACGTTAATTAAATTATTGAACTATTTAAAATTCCAAGATATTTATTTCTTTCCGTTGCGATTTTAAGGCAGGAATTCAAGTGAAACACGGACGATCGCAACTCACCAATGCAATCGCAAATTCCAAAATTTGGATTCAAGTGAAACGAATTCACTTGAATTCGACTTACAGTAGCGGTTGCAATATGCGATCGCCTCGAAGCGACTGCAATGGTGTTTCACTTGAATTCGGCCCTAAATTAAAACGTTAATTAAATTGAACTTTTTAAAATGAAAGAGTGTAATTTTTTTCCATTGTCATTTTAAATACGTGTTATAACAAAGTTCTAACAATTGTTTTTATTCTAATTATTAATGACACATTTTTTCTCAGGTACCATTTTGAAAATGTGTTTTTAAATAAAATTGCAATTGCTGTTTTTAGAAGGGACTTTTCTGGCTGCGATCAATAAGTAGTCAAATTTAAAGCGAATGTTTAATTAATAAGTAGTCAAATTTAAAGCGATTAAGCCTAATTAATGATTAAACTTCCAAGACATTTTTGCTTACCGTTGCCATTTTGAATTAAAACGTTAATTAAATTATTGAACTATTTAAAATTCCAAGATATTTATTTCTTTCCGTTGCGATTTTGAATTAAAACGTTAATTAAGTTGAACTTTTTAAAATGAAAGAGTGTTATTTTTTTCATTGTCATTTTGAATACGTGTTATTAACAAAGTTCTAACAATTGTTTTTATTCTAATTATTAATGACATATTTTTTCTCAGGTACCATTTGGAAAATGTGTTTTTAAATAAAATTGCAATTGCTGTTTTTAGAAGGGACTTTTTCTGGCTTCGATCCAAATATTAAAAGAACTTTTTCGTTTAGAATTTTGCAATTAATTTTACCGGAAGAAAGCGGTTTGGAAATAATTGTTTTTGGAAAGGAATTTTATTTGTAATTTAGGGAGAGTGCTAAGTATGCGCTACTTGACATCGTCTTTATTTTTGAGGAAACATGTGCAAATAATTCGATTGATTCTTTGATGCAGGAAAGCTTTTTAGCGAGCCGCTTTAGCGGGAGTAGTTTATTAAACTTTTCCTTGGTACTTTAAAGGCGAGCCGCCTTGGCGGCGAGTAGTGAATTGAAACTTTCCTCGCTACTGTAAAGGCGAGCCGCCTTGACGGCGAGTAAACTGTTTAAACTTTCCTCATTTCTTTAAAGGCCAGCCGCCTTGGTGGCGAGTAGTTTTCTCAAACTGTCTTCACTACATTACAGCCCGTGCAACGCCGGGCTACGCAGCTAGTTATAAATAAAATATTGCCATTAGAACATACAAGTGTAACGAACAAAATGTGAAAAAATGAATTAAAAATACTGTCAAACACACATATTTTTTAATTTTATCAAAACACATATTATTGCAAAATGTTATTTCTACACATTTTATGCTCCTTTTTTTAATGGTGCTACATTAATGAAACGTTGATCGACAAACCTTGTGAAGCAGTTTTTTTCTTCCTTTTTGCCTCAAGATTTATGCATAATGATAAGCAGTCACGTTTGAAAGAATGCTGCCTTATGAAACTTGTAAATAATGAAGGTTTACGATTTTCTTTCCATTCTAAACGGATTTTTATATGCACATTTCGCAGAGAGAAAATAAAGGACAAGTTATAGTTTTGTTTTCTGTCCTTCATAAAATACTAACTCTACATTTTCTTTACGTGTAATGATATACTTCTACTTTTTTTTTCAGTTGTGTTTCGTTTCAATAAATAATTTCTTCCTAAAAACAATGTTATTCTATCCGTGAACAATAGAAAGTGGCGTTTTCTTAAGTAACTGGAAGTCTGCCGGAAGTTTTGTGTTTATTGATATGTGTTCCCATCAAACAAGGAATTCAGAGAAAAAGTGCAAAAAAAAAAAAAAATAGAATGGCGCAGTGGAAAACGAAAGTACTAGCTGACTTAAAAGCAAAAGAAAAAAAAAAGAGAGAAAAGAAAAGAACTTTCTATTCCAAGCCAAAGACGTGACATCTTGCGTTTTATTTACTTGGACTTACCTCTGTTGACATAACTTAAATACGTTCTTTTGGCAATTTCAATAAGAAACGTGCCAAATATAGGCCCACTGCCAGAATCGCTAAAGGGTAGAGGAAAGCTGGAATCGACGAAAATCACATGACCCCGTTTCCTGCATTCTTATTGGTCATCGCTGCTTAAATGTCAGACAGTCAAAAGCAAAAGAGATTTTGGGTGTGAACTCTCACTTTTTTGTTTTTCTGTTTTTAACATTCGCTGCTCTTGGCGGAGAACCAGCTCCATTATCTTTTCCGGAAACGGGAAAAGATTTTCAGGGGTAATGGTTTATGCGTGTAGTGGCAAATGGTTGTTTAGCTGGATTTGGGTGAGCGTGGGAAGCATTTAATTCCGTTATTTTCACTGTGATTTGTTGTGTTTAAATAAGGTAATTATGTAAAATATGAAATAATTAAGCTTTCCTTATCCCGTTTATTTTGGACGACATAAGTGAATTAGCAGTTTCAATGCTTGAACGGTGAAAATGTTTCCAAAAACATTACTATTACTGCACGGTAAAAAAATGTGCAAGGTTAATAACACAGGCCAACAAAAAAAACCTTTTTGAAAACTTTTTTAATTTTAATAGCTGATCTTGATAGATTTTTATGTGCTGAATCCAAATCTGCTTGTAGTTTTTATGTATCACCCTTAGTTTCCAAGCAAAATGTATTTTATTATATAGTCTAATACCCATTTACAGTATATAGGGAAATCAATGAAACACTGTAGAATCGTAAAAATGGTTTGTATTTACAGTAAAATACTTGGAATAGTAATTTTATGTGATGATACAAGGTTCACTTGTCAACTGGAATTGCTTTATATTTTCTTTCCCTTTTTTCCTTGAAGCTTCTTGTGTAGCTTTTCCTGCGATGAATAGCTTGCTGAACTTCCCGGTGAAGTGACCAACAGTAATCCCCCATCATGTTGTAGCATGTGTTTCAGCAGTGCTGCCAACATCATCTTTGTTCATTAGACCTATTTTTTCATGTTATCTTAACTATGAAAAAGCTGTTAAATTCTAAAAATGTTTCTTTATTTCATGAATGTAACTATAAAATGTGAATAAATGGTGGGTGATACAACTTTTTAAGCATCATATTTGGATTCAGCAACCTAAACAACATAAGAATAAGGTATTTTCATTAAAAAAGTTTTTTCATCGTTGGCCTGTGTAATTGTTAATAGATGTGACAATACATCACTTCTTAAGTAAATGGTGCCGATTTTAAAGAAGCTCTAATTAAATCGGTGAGAGCAAAAGCAGCAAAATAAAACCAAAGGATCGATTTTTGATTAAATATTAACAAATTATATGGAATACTAGCGGTACCCGCACGGCTTTGCCCGTGGTATAAAATTAAAAGTTCATTTGTAAAAAAATGATATAGCAGAAAAAAATACTCTATTTTAGTTATAATTCAACTATAATTCCTTCAAAGTATGATATAAAAATTTGGTATGGACCCTACACTGCTTCCTTTTACGTGTAAATTTCTTAGTAGATGCCTTAAGTGCTAAAATAGTGCTTGAAGTGAGTAAGATAACAATTCAAACATTTGCATCCCTAGTTTGCCACGAAACAATGCAAAAAAATGTTTTACAATGATTAATCTCCTAAATATCGCCGATTTTAACATCATTCAGTAGATTTTTCGCAAAATATCGCCAATAGCGCCAAATTGAACACAAAAAAAAATTTTTTTTCGCTAAATTTATTGCCAACTTGGCGATATGTCGCCCAATTGGCGTCAAACACTTGGTGACCAAAAGCTTGGCGAGATATCGCCAAGTGGTCGCGCCAATTCATATCACTTTGGTCTGCATTGAAAGCCCTGATTACCCCATAAAAGGGGTAAATCACCCCCTTGGGGACATTCGAATGCAACCCCAAAGATAGGTGGACAAAAATAAGCCAAAAGAAAAAATAAGAAAAATTTTGTTGCTCACAGAAACCAACAGAAATCTTACCAAAGTTTAAAAGAAGAAGAAAGTTTTCTTTCCTAACTTCAAAAACAAAATAATACATTTTCCGAAATGACATACTTTAGAAAGAACGTTGCAATATCGCAATAAGATAGAAGAGCGATTCCATACCAAATCACCGAATGGGGGTCGCACGACCGACTCGGATTTTTTTTTAATTTGGTACACAGATTGATGGTATAGAGGTATGAAAAAGCCCAAAAGGAAACTTACCTGCTCCACTTATTTTCTGAGATACATGCCCTCAAAGTTTGTCCGCCACGTCAAAATACTAAAAAAGTGATGTTATTTAATCATTTTTTATAAAAAAACGTACTCATGCAAAATAAAAGTGTTAGATATCTATGGAAACTAGTTACTCCAGGCATTCTGAAAAAAAAATACTAGAACGTTCATAATGAAAATTGCCAAGGTACAGGGCTCTTTGAAGTTGTCACCACAAAAACTTGATTTTGCAGATTTTGCTAAAATTTGGGTATTTATTACAAAAAAAGGCAAACAAAACCAAAGGTTTTCTCACTTTCTGGTAGTGTACAGGTCCTCCCTGTAAATTGCTACGCAATAAATTTTTTGGGTTTCTCACTCCTTCTTGGAAATATTTTAGCATAAAAATAAGCCGTAAGGCAAAAAATGCGTTTTTGGCCATCTTGGCAGCCATTTTTCTCATAAAGGGGGAGCAGTAGAAACTTTAATTTTTTTTTAAAACAAGCCACAGATATGTTAGCTATTCACAGGAAAAGAGTTTACTTTTGGTTATTTCTCCCATTAAGAGATATCCTGCTGACAGTATATGCATGTTTTTCGCGACGACCATATGCTTTTGCTCCCCCTCTCATGGACTTAAAATTAATTAAACCAAAAAATAATTATATATTTATTATTAGCTGTATTATCTACTCAATATGTCATGAAATTTAATTTATTAAATCATTGAACAATAAATTAGATAATTGATGAAAACAAGAAAAAGTATTTCTCTGATGCCTGAGCATTATGCATTCATAATTATAAAGCACTAAATACTTTCTTGAGAAATTAATTAACATAAATGAGCTCTAAATAGTTATATTATAAGCAATACCCAATCTTGTGATTGGGATACTCTTGTTTTTAATTGAAGAATTTCTTGAATATCACATGAATATCAGGAAAATAAATGAGGTCTTTTCGTTTGATGTAGGATACTTTATGACAAATTTCATTTGATGGGCTACTAACTGAGCATGGTGATAAAGAGCTATTAATTTCAGCATCGAATTCCATTTTACCTTATTAACAGTTAAATATTTATAAAATAATTAAATAAACAATTTAATATAAAGCCATGCTTGAAGAATTAAAATTAGTGCAACTAATTTATTCCCATACTGATCTTTACAAAACTGACATGTGTTGAGCACTGATAAGAACTGACAAGAATAAGTTTACTCATTAAAATACTAGTTCACATATACTATAAAGCGTACATTCTATTTTCTACAAAATAATACTGCAACAAGGAACAAGGGTATAGAGGGGTAGGTACTAAAGCATTTCTTGAAAAATCAATTAAAATAAAGGAGCTTCGAATATTTATCTCATAGGCAATACCCAATCTTGTGATTGGATGTTCCTGATTGATGGCTATAAACAGAGGATACCCTTGTTCTTTGTTGCAGTATTATTTTGTGGAAAATAGAATGTATGCTTTATAGTATCTGTGAACTAATATTTTAGTGAGTAAACTTTTTCTTGTCAGTTCTTATCAGTGCTCAACGCATGTCAATTTTGTAAAGATCAGTATGGGAATAAATTAGTTGCACTAATTTTAATTCTTCAAGCATGGCTTTATATTAAATTATTTATTTAATTATTTTGTAAATATTTAACTGTTAATAAGGTAAAATGGAATTCGATGCTGAAATTAATAGCTCTTTATCACCATGCTCAGTTAGTAGCCCATCAAATAAAATTTGTCATAAAATATCCTACATCAAACGAAAAGACCTCATTTATTTTCCTGATATTCATGTGATATTCAAGAAATTCTCTAATTAAAAACAGGAGTATCCCAATCACAAGATTGGGTATTGCTTATAATATAAATATTTAGAGCTCATTTATGTTAATTTCTCAAGAAAGTATTTAGTGCTTTATAATTATGAATGCATAATGCTCAGGCATCAGAGAAATACTTTTTCTTTTTTCATCAATTATCTAATTTATTGTTCAATGATTTAATAAATTAAATTTCATGACATATTGGGTAGATAATACAGCTAATAATAAATATATCATTATTTTTTGGTTTAATTAATTTTAAGTCCATGAGAGGGGGAACAAAAGCATATGGTCGTCGCGAAAAACATGCATATACTGTCAGCAGGATATCTCTTAATGGGAGAAATAACCAAAAGTAAACTCTTTTCCTGTGAATAGCTAACATATCAGTGGCTTGTTTAAAAAAAAAATTAAAGTTTCTACTGCTCCCCCTTTATGAGAAAAATGGCTGCCAAGATGGCCAAAAACGCATTTTTTGCCTTACGGCTTATCTTTAAGCTAAAATATTTCCAAGAAGGAGTGAGAAACCCAAAAAATTTATTGCGTAGCAATTTACAGGGAGGACCTGTACACTACCAGAAAGTGAGAAAACCTTTGGTTTTGTTTGCCTTTTTTTGTAATAAATGCCTGAATTTTAGCAAAATCTGCAAAATCAAGTTTTTGTGGTGACAACTTCAAAGAGCCCTGTACCTTGGCAATTTTCATTATGAACGTTCTAGTATTTTTTTTCAGAATGCCTGGAGTAACTAGTTTCCATAGATATCTAACACTTTTATTTTGCATGAGTACGATTTTTTATAAAAAATGATTAAATAACATCACTTTTTTAGTATTTTGACGTGGCGGACAAACTTTGAGGGCATGTATCTCAGAAAAAAAGTGGAGCAGGTAACTTTCCTTTTGGGCTTTTTCATACCTCTATACAATCAATCTGTGTACCAAATTAAAAAAAAATCCGAGTCGGTCGTGCGACCAACTTTTTTTTTTTTCGGTGATTTGGTATGGAATCGCTCAGAAGTAAATATACTGAAATAGAATTGAATGCCAAATTGTAAAAAAGTCGCCAAAAAATTAATTTTTAATATTGTCTTTCATTATTTATTAAATGCAATTATTGCTGCAAATTACAGTCCAACAATAAATAATCACATTGCAAAAGTATATTTGGAGCAATTTTTTCTTTTAAACTCAACTGATCCTAAAAATTTTAAGTATTAGTCATAGAAATTTCGTGCATTATTCTTCACAATGATAATAAAAACAATAAACATCGACAAAGATCAACCAGCAAACGATAAATTAAAAGCTAAATTCGTTCACTCAAGCCATTTGCTGCAATTTGTATTGAAATAAATTAATAATGAAGTAAAATATGTTTTGCAGACGATAAATTTAGAATGGTATCCTGTATTTTAAGGAAAGGACTCGATTTCTCATTTGATTGACAGGTGCCATCTTATCACGGTTTTTAATATTTCATTTGACTAATTTTAATAAGGCTTGGAGTTTGGATTGTTACAAAAACAAATACATTTTTAAAATTATTAAGGGAAAAAGAACGAAATAAAAACGTAACCATGGTAACAACATGAAAAGTTGATTTCCGTTGATAAAATAATTCAGATCATCTCTATTTTCAAACAAATTTTATTCGCGAGCAAAGCCATTTTAGAATCGTTTGGCTTGCTTTACTGAAGGTAAGCCTTGAATTTCGGGATTCTAAAAACAATTGTTACAGCTCTCCTGATGATCGTAGAAACTTCGAAAAAACGTCATTTTGTGCAGAAAATTTCAAGCTTTCGAATGACATAAGACTCGAAAATGTGTATGGAATATTTCTTCCCTATTTTATCGAATTTCCTCTAAGAATTCGAATAGAAAAAGAACGAAATGGAATGTTCGAAAAATCGCTTCGAGGTGCAAAACTACATGCTACAAACTAATTTTGTGCCAAGTGGCATGAAAATCGACCGAACGGTTTTGGCGCTACGCGCGTAACAGACAGACAGACAGAAAGAAAGAAGGACAGACCGAACCACCTTCAGCTTTATTATTAGTAGAGAAGAAGAGATAGAGATAGAGAAGAGATAGAGAAGAGAAGAGATGTGAAATTTTTTTAACGTGTTTTTGTTGGTTGCAGTGGCTTTCCTGACACTTGTGGAGATCTGGGTGATTTTCTTTCACGGGGGAAACCTTTTATTAGAGATAATTGCCGATATTTTTTATTGATTATATTAATTATGAACAGATGGAAGAAGGGGGGGGGGGGTATTTTCGTTAAAAAAATGCCTGTTCAAATGATTACGAAAATGTGTTTAATTTTTGCTTATTACTATTCATTAACTTTTTTTCCAATGAGGCTACGTAAGCGGCTTTTCACCTTTTGTTCTTGACCTAGTGTGATCCTCCTATCTAGCATCCAATTTTTTCATGTGCCTGATGAGTAGGCACAGATAGGTTTGACGCACAGTTACCACCACATGGAGGCACCTGCACTCTTTTCGATGAAAAACTGCCCTAGGAATTTAATTTTTCCGAGGAAATTCAAAGCAAAACTAATACTCAGAAGATATTTTACTTACCGCATAAGCGTATGACAGGGCTACTAGCGATTTCTTTCATCTCGAAAACCCACCGACTGGGCCACCGCTGGTCAGAACCCGGGTCCAAGACATGGAAACCCATGCCTTACCACCACGTAACTAGCCGACTCCTTAATATCGAATTAAGTTTAAAAAAAAAACACACACTATTTATTTCTTATCAAAATGCTACAAAACTTTTTTACGAATCTCTCAGAGAATTCAACACGTTTCGCCTTTACGAGGGGCCTAACACTTAACGGAGTCTTGAAATGGAATACTCAATTGGCTAAAGACGCATAAATAACGAAAAGTTAATTATTATAGCAAAAAGAAATCCCCTTTTCAGTGCATATCAGTAACAAAACAGCAGACGTGGTGCCCCATTTGTCACATGTCCCCCGGACGTCTGCCCAGATTACCAGGCCTAGGAATTGCCCCAATTGGTTGTATCATTAGGCCTTACTGAATGTCACACTTGGTGGACACTTATGATGAAACATGCCTTTGTGCTGTTGCCAATAACTTCATTTCTGCCAACAGCGACAGCGTGCTTCTCCATCTTTTCTTAGTTCCCTGTCGAGCGAATTTAGTTGCTAGATGGCAACTCTTCTACATATATAGCAACTCAAGTACAGTCTATTTAAGCAGTACCTAGCACTCGCGAGCCGTTCCATTTAAAAAATGGTACATAAATTGTGTGTGATAACTTCCGAAGTTTTCAATTTAAAACTTTCATTTGTTATATCCTTTTGACATATGAGCTAATATTTAGAAAAGTGCCAATTTGAGTCCCAAGTGAATTTTCACTAGTATTTCAATAACAAGTTAAAAAAATAATTTTCCCCAGAAAGAAGATAAGGTTTTGCTTTCATTTCATCTAATAACATCAGAAAAAAAAATTTTTTTCTTCAAAAAATATTGTTTTTATACATCAAAAATCAGATCGGTAACGTGTCCCAAGTAGCAAAACTTAGCATGCAAACAGGTCATGCGCACTTTCTAACCTCCCAAAAAAAACGCACTTGCACAAAAAACGATTCTATTTTTACCCCTTTGTTAATATTTTACTTCATTTTTGTTTTAATCGATTCCTGATTTTCTAGCCGATGCGAAATAAGCGTGTCCCTAGTTCCGCCGTCAGAGCGGTAACAATAACTTCCGATCTATGTTTAGGCTCCCAAAATCATTTCCTGCACCTATTACCCCGTGATACTGAGTACCTGGTGGGATGTTTTATCGCATCGTAATTAAAAATTTGCATTTCTGCATCTAAAATTGTAGGTAAGATTTTTTAAAGTGATTTTATAAAATGTGTGTCATTTAAGTCATCAGATCGGTAACACGCGCTAAAATGCGCAGTTTTTATTATTTTAAAAATTATTTTATATATAAGTATAGTCCTTTATTACAAGTGAAAAAACCACGTGTTTGATTTTGGTTTAGCGCGATCGACTCGGAAATAAAAAAAAACATATGTCAGTTTGTCAGATCGGTAACAGTCAGAGCGGTAACATTGAAAAACAGCGAATATGTTACCGAACTAACTCACACGTTTCAGAATTATTAAAAAGCAAAAATCGTAGGTTTTAGCCATATACAGGGTGTCCACTCCAATCGTGGACCAATAGCTAATTTCTAAACCGTTAGAGATAAGCATATAGTTTATTTAGGAAAAAATCTCCAAATTTTGAAAGGAATTTTGGGTCTATTCAATGTTTTTCAAAACATCAAATTTTGAAAGAGTTACGAAATTTAAATTTTTATACAGCCCCCCAGTCCTATCAATCATATTTAACAAAACATTCTTGACACTGTAACGTTTAAAACTAAAAAAAAATCACTCTTCTACCACAAAAATTGACCGAGTTATGACGTTTTGAAAAATCAAGATTTTGAAGGATTTCGCATACGATCCCTAAAGCGATCTCTCGATGACGTCATGAAATAATGCAAAATCTTGATTTTTCAAAACGTCATAACTCGGTCAATTTTTGTGGTAGAAGAGTGATTTTTTTTTTAGTTGTAAACGTTACAGTGTCAAGAATGTTTTATTAAATATGATTGATAGGACTGGGGGGCTGTATAAAAATTTAAATTTCGTAACTCTTTCAAAATTTGATTTTTTGAAAAACATTGAATAGACCCAAAATTCCTTTCGTAATTTCAAGAGTTTTTCCTAAATAAACTATATGCTTATCTCTAACGGTTTAGAAATTAGCTATTGGTCCACGATTGGAGTGGACACCCTGTATATTGAATATTTTTGTTCTTAAAAAATGAAAAGCAATTAGTTTTAGTACAATTGCTTTATTTGTGGTTTGTATGACCTAACAATAGAAGTTAGTAAAATAAGAAAAATTGACACTGCAGAAATTAAGTTAATTAATTATTATTATTTTATTTATTTATTTTTTTGGTGCTTCGATTTTTCTCATAACTTCGCTAAATAACTAGATAATAACTAGCATACTAAATTTGAATTTCTGATCAAGAAATTAAATTTCCTGCAACTAATTAAAGAAAAGCAAGCAGCAGAGTTGTGTGCTGAAAAAGTTGAAGTTGTGTGTTGTTTCAAAACGAAACAAATGTTTTATGAGCTTGGATTTGGTAATCTTATAATTTATTTTGTCTAAAAACCTTATCGCTCATTTTTATTTCCAAGAAATGCTTTTTTATAATGAACTTTGAGTTTTTAGCTAATATATATATTTTAATATAATTATCCTAATTCTATGTTAAAAATGCAAGGAAATGATATCATTTTTAGAGATGTTAACGAAGACTGAAAGCATAAACTCAAATATGTAGCTCATATTAACATCAGATCTGTAACACTCATCAGATCTGTAACGGCTTAAAAGTGAGTAATCTAAGGAGGGGTAAATAACTTCCTTGACCCCCCCCCCTTTTATTTTCTTGCATTTAGACCCAATTTAGACTTAGAATCCAATATTAATTTTTTTCTCCAAAAAAATTTTTTTATCAGAAAACTCCAACTTCAAATTGGCACTTTTCTAAATATTGGCTCATATTCAACTAAACTATGTACTTGAAATTAGCAACGTTCCACGTTGTATGATACGGTTCAAAATACTATTTATTATTCTTTCCCTTATTGTTATTTTACCTAACCCTACCCTATTTTGGTAATATCAGATAAGATTTGACGCATGCGTAAATGTGCGGAAGGTTTTACCTAAGAAGATCAGACAGTAGATGACTGTATAGAGTCATAATTAATATAAGAAGAATGTGCAGAAAGTACATTTTATTTTAGCTGTTAGTATTTTTGTTATTAATGTTCAGAATGTTAAAGATCCTGAGCCGACAGGAGTTGTTTACTCACAACACTAAATGAAAACATATCAACAGGAACTCGGCATTACTAAAAACCTTTCATGATCAGAATTACAATGAATATCATTTGAAATATTTAACTATAGTTAAAATATTATCGTCCAGTTCATTTCCATTAAAGGTTTTTAAATAGAAATTATACTTATAATAGTTAATTTAATCTTAACCAATTAAATAATGTAATTCATTCAATGATGAGCACTCCTTTACGTTTATACAGCTCAAAACCTCCGCTTCTTTGAACTTTTACTTCTTTTACTAATTTTCATGCATCCATTTTTTGAAATTCATCTAGTACATTAACTATATACACCTGAAATAGCTTCTAAATGACAATACAATTTCTTTGTAAGAAATATCTCATGCATAGAATATTATATGTTTTTTTAAACTAATCTATAAAACACATTTTTCACAGAAAGCTGAAACATTTCTAAAGAAAACGTGAATGGCGGAAAAGTTCATTAAATGGGGATTAAAGTTCTTTCGTAAGAAGACAGGAGCTTGAATGCGGCAAAAGAAAGTTCAAGTTATTGGAGGAGGTGTGATTAAGAAGATTTACTTAGTTTGGGTCTTACGGGGACTTAAAATAGAAGTCTATGAAAGCCAAGTTTAGTGCCACATATTAGAGTTCATTATTGAGTTACATATTTATAGACATGATTGGGGAATTATTTTTCTTAATATGCATAAAATTTAATATCCTTTAAAAATTGCTCTGTCAAGTTAGTTGAGTGGAGATTAATCATTTTTTCAGCAGTTACAATACATTGATGAGTTGAGTATTATTGTAAAATATTGGTGTAGTGGACAAATATTAATCAATATGACATAGAAATGGTCTACACAACATGTTTTGTATAATTATAGACTCTGATTCAGTGTTAACATTCTTAGAGGAGAGTATGAAGTTAACTTGATAAACTACGTACCGTAAAATGGGGTTAATCGGAACACTTTTCAGCTTTAAATGTAAAAAAAGCAGTTAAAAGATTTTTTTTTAATTTGATTTTTTGGGTAAAAACTTCGGTCTTGCTTTACTTTTGATATTCCAAGCAAAGACAAAAGATTTTGAGCAATTATTATTAAAATATATAGCAAATTATGGGTGTTCCGAATCACCCCGCTGATAGGGGTCAATCGGAACACTTGTTAAAATTTTTATTTTTTTCAATTTAATCTGTAATAGGTCTCACAAACATGAGTAATATTGATGGGGGAGAATAAGAACAGATAATTACTGTCAAATAAATGTATAATTTCAGTACCAGTAAACGTTTATAATTTGTGAAAATTCAAAATAATTTTGAACTTATGAAAAATGAAAAGTAATTTTAAAAAAAGCTTTTGAATTGAAATGCAAAGATTTAACATGAATGGAAGTCACTCATGTCGTCCACAAATATGTACTTGTCCTTAAAACTAGCAATTGTGACTTGACTTAAGTTTTTTCATAACATCTTCTGGGATGAACTCTGCCTTTTCTTTAGTTTTTTGAAATTTCTGGGTTTCGGGGATTCTCCTGAAAGATTTTTTTGCTTATTCATCACTGTCTGTGTGCTGGACGTTTACTACATAAAGTCTATGTGACTTTCTCCCTTTTATTTTAAGTAAAAAAAAGTCTCCTGGAGAAAAAATCTTTTGAAATCTGTAACTTTTGTCATTCTAAGATCTAGTTGCTCACGAGAAGGGATAAACAGTAATAAATCCTTGTCCCTGTCTTGATTAGAAGAATTGGGGTTAGAATCTTGATTTTTCAAACAATTTCCTTCAAATAAGTTTGAATTGGAACAACAGAACTAAGTGTTCCGAATCACCACGCAAATTTTTTTCCCATGGCATTTTTCAGAATTCTTCACTTTTATGACACAATTTATAAAAAATGTAAATTCTAATGTGGTATTCTGTTGTTCAGATACATGTATAATTGAAACATACCACTCATAGTTTTTAAATATAAGAAGGTTTGTTCTTGCATATGAAGTTTTGCAGTCTATGAAAATGTGATGTTTTCTAGCATTCAACGTGCAGCCCTCTTTAGAAGCCAGTAGCGTTGCCAGATTGACAAAAGTATTTTTTTCCTACTTCCTATGATCTTACCTTTCTAAAAAAAAATTCATGGCGAAAAATACCCAATAGTATATTTATGAAGAATTTCTTTGTACGGTTGGGAAGTTTTGTTCCGATTGACCCCGCTGTTCCTATACACCCCATTTTACGGTATTGCAAATCTCTACTTTCAAATGGTATGTTGGTAACTGGTGGATTACCAGTTCAGATGGTATACTGGTGGTATTACCAGTATACCATCGAACTGAACTCTGACACTGAACTCGGTATCGATAGTAAAAACTCAAATCAGGCTCATCAGGAGAGGTGAGTAATTGCTGCAGTCGAGTCTTGATAACTCGAACCCTTATAACTCGAATATCCCTATATCTCAAAGCGTTTATTAGGTTTCCAGACTCTTGAGAAGGTTGTGGGAACTTAATATAACTCGAAGCTGTTAGACGGTCTCTTGGGACTTTGAGCTATTGAGACTCGACTGTTTTTGATTTGCCATTCGACTTTTTTTTCTTCTCTTAAAGTCCTCTATAATACCATACCAACTTTTGAGAATGATGTTGTTTGGACTGTCACTGCCATAGGGACTTACTTTTCATCACCGAGTGCGGATGTAATATTCTGTGATTTACTTTAATTAATTCTCCACTGTCCCCGGTACCTACCACAACTCGTGGTTTAACAGAGATGGGGCCCTGAAGAGCGCTCTGTTCTTTTGATCCAGACCAAGGGCCCAACAAACCCCTGGTCTAGAATCCCCAGCTCTCTTTTTAGATGACAAGCTCAACTTTCAAAGTGGTGATATTCAGATCACGTGCGAGCACAGCACTGAAAATTGAATCATTTTTATCTCACACAGCAATTTACTTTACCCCTAAGTTTGATTGTTAATGTAAGACTCCTCTATTAAACTATTAACAAAAACACTTCACCAATTGTCGAAGTTGAACACTTTTGTCCGGTACAGGATTAGTCCTATATATCAACGTCTGAAAGTTAGCCATTTGTCTAAGTTAACTATTAAAGTAGTGAACCGTAAGTAGTCAACTTTAAGTCTTTATTGTATGGCATTCTTTAAGAATAAAAGTAAGTGCAAATTTGCTTAAATTATAAGTTTATTAAAATGATTTCCTTACAATTACGTAAGCGGTAAATAATGAGAAGTGGGTCATTTTCCGAAAACAGTGTAAACTTTGAAATTTCGTTTACCGATTTTATTACTATGAATGTTTTCATATTTAAGACTTCATATTTTCTATTAATACCCCATTTATTTAGGTATAATAAAGTATCAATGACTATTACATAAGTAATTCATAAAGACTTTGTGTAACAGAGAGCACAAATAACATAGCCGACAAATAAGCATTTAAAAAATTTATTCTAGTCTAAAAGAAAAGTTACAATTACCTAACAAGCTTAGCTTAAAATGAAATAAAGATTCTAAAATAGCTGAAAGTAAGGAAATCAGTTGCATTGAATCTCGGTATTTTTAAGAATACTACTTCCCTGACTGTATTACTACTTTGAATTCTACACTCAACAAACATGGTGAGTCAAAGGTTTTGTTTTTTCTAATAGTTATTTCGAACTGATGAAATTCAACCTCGTTATATTTGTAGTAATGGTTTAGTGTTGTAACTTTAGTTTAAGTTGTTGCTGCATTTGAACACAATCTTAACTCACACTTGAAACTACTAATGCTTTGAAGCTTAAACACGCAATATCTGTACTTCAGTCAGACAAATGTAAGTCTAAAAATGGCTGTTGTCAGGTTACTGCATTGTTAAGCGAAACCTAATTTGCACTGAGATATAAGAAAAAAATCTACGAATAAAAACTCTTCATAATTAGCTACCAGTATTAAGAGCGCAAAAAACTATATTTGTATACACCAGGTAAACGTTTTCATGCTCTCCTGCAAAGTAAAGACAATGTGACTAACTTTGACAGCTTTAAAGTACAGATATTTTTCTCCTTGCTTCAAAACAAATACGTTTAAACTCTTGAAGAATTACTTAAGCACAAGCCATTCATACTTGATTACACACAATGAAATGGAGAATCAATATAGATAAAAACATGATTAATAAATGATAATTATTGACATATTCACTTTAACGCACATGACTTCAGGCTGGGTAAAGCAATATTCTTCTCATTCCGAAGCAAAATAAGTTTGCCTTCTTAATAACTTACAAATGTACAAATCATTGATAACTGATTAGACACAATCCTATGTAGAATATAAATAAATAAATAAATAAAAAACACATGAAAAAATGGTGATAATCATTAAAACTGACAGAAAATGTTTCCTTAATATCGGACATGATTCGCACCATTTCGCAAGAATGTCCGAAATACGTTTTTAATTAACAATGAAAACGAATATCATTACGAATTTTTGACATTTTAGTAATAAAATAAATATATATAGTACTAATTCTGTTTAATGTTTAACTACATTTTATTCGGCAATAAAATAGATAAAACGAAAATTTTCTTTCATTTTCGTTTCTGCACAATTGTAGTAGGAGAGCCCCCTAAGCAGACAAGGAAAAAAAAACATTTACACAAAGGAGTTACAGTAATTAAGGTGAAAGAACTAGCATTTATTTGATGTATTTGTTGTTGATGCAGACACAAAGAGAGAAACTGATTTGCATAACAAAATAAAAGAGAAAAAATAGTGTCATTAATCAAGACACTCAATCTGATTAAGATTTTACTACGCACATTAACACATTTAATGTAAGCAGATTTCAGACAAAGGAGTCTTGAAAATTAAGCTTAAGACTTTGTATCTGAATGGTGAAATAGATATTTTCTAACTTTTTTTTTTGAATACTAAAGACAAATGGTATGTAAAACTTTGCGAAAGTATTTCAGCATTAAACAAATATTTTTTTTTTACCGTTTCTATTATTTTTTTTTCGCACTAATAAGTTCGCATCAGCTTATGAAATTTACTCGGCGATATTAATGCAAAGAGAAGACATAAACTTTTCTTACTAATACATACATTGCTTAACCCTTTAAGCGGCCAATTATTCTACCAGAAGTGCTTCCGAAAAAGGCATATTTTTTTATTGCATATAGTTAAGTACCATACTTAACAGAATAAGAATATTAAGAATTTTTTATTTATTATTATTATTATTTTTTTTTTTTCGTTTTCAATGTTTTTACAACATTTTTTATTTTACAATTTTGGTCACAAAACCCCGAAATATTTGCTTTTTTCAAGTACATTCTGCAATGCCTCAATGAACGGTTTACAAATTATGCAAACATTTCTCTCACACTTACTGTGAATTTTGAGGTTTACTATTTTCCGAACAGTTCGGGCAAACCAGAAAAGGAAATCTGAAAAGATCAATGCCCGTACGCCGTACGGGCAAACCAGATGAAGCCAATTTCGGGTAGCACGTACACCGTACAGGCAAACTGCTTAAAGGGTTAATCAATGGGTTTTTAGGTTATTGATAAACAAATAACTTGTACGTCTTTACAACTTGAAAAACAAAGCAAAAGGAAAAGATAATTCAGTGTTTAAAGGACATTATTAAAAATAAATGTATTCATATAATACACCACCAGCTCAGTTATGCCATCCAGAGACTGCAGTTTCGTACCAGTAGAACTCATTAGTCTTTAATACGCAGTAACTGAGCTGGATGCAGATATCATCTCATAGAATCTGAGAGTGCCAAAACACTTTTAGCTAACATAAAATATGCACAGCAGCGAGATACCACAGCAATCCTATGGTACTTCTCACAAAATGAAGGTAAAGCTTGAGTATTAAGTAGTAAGTTACCGCCCCAAAATCAGGGCTAAAGCAGAAATACATGCAATACACCCCTAGCTTGGTTATGTCATCCCAGAGACTTAACCGCTTAATTCGTCGTGCCCGTTCCTCATACGGGCAGAATATTCGGGCAAATTTTGTCGTGCCCGTGTCTCATACGGGCTGCGTTTCAATTACCAATGCTCAACCGTAAGTCATGCTTGTTTTGACAGTGTTTTGTAAATGATACTGTGAAGGTATCTAAGAAGTTTGAAAGATTGTGACACATTTTAATTTTTAAGCTGGTTCTCCCTGAAAAGTTTTTAAATTCATTTAGTTAGTAAGCAACCATAGTTTGGACTATCTTTGGAAAAAGAGAAAGACTATATGTTAGAATGAATTTAGTGATATTAGCCAAAAATTCAAATTAATTTCTGTATTGATCGATAGAAATAGTTGTGGTGTGTGTATGCACTCCGAGAGAAGAAAAGATTGGGTAGTGCTAGTAATTATCTAGAAACATTCAAAGTATTGATAATATAAGCAAAAATAGCAAATAGATATCAACATTTTGAAATAGGAGTAAAAGGTAGCGAAAAATTGTGATTTTCACTAAATGCATAAAAGTAATGAAATGCCGTAAGACACACCGATGTTACCTTTGAGAATATGGTTTGAAGTCAATGCTACTTTTAAACATACTTTCGTAAGTCGGACGTTCAAAATTCTGTTTCCGAGGGCTAGAGAAACGAAAATCTAAAAATGGCGACTTTCAGGTTATTATTCTATTGTATGAAAAATTTTGCTCTGCATTGAGCCTTAATAATGCAATTTTATTCTTAATAAATATTTCATAAATATTTACTTGTGCTATAAGAGAGCAAATTCCTACCTCTGATTGTACAAGATAAACGTTTTTACGCTCTCCTGAAAATGAGTGATAATATGACAAACGTTAGTCTGGATTTGAGGTACAGAATTGCAAACGACATTTCTATTCTAAATGGAAGAACATTTACTTCAGTCAAGGGTGGAAATAGGTTCTCCTAAAGCCACATAAAAATCTAGGGTGCAGAAGTGGTGCAATAGCAATATTCGACAGTAAGTGTCGGATTTACAAACTCGAGTGTCCGTCACAATGCATTTTTTTGGGAACCCTTCATGTCGTGAGGGCTATCGTAAATGTCGTATGGTAAATTCGCCAAACAGCACACGCAGAAATTGATTAAATCTAGCAAGATTTATCTGCAAGCATCTAACTGAGAGTGGCTGGTTTATAAGTTTAGCGGTCCGTCGCAATGAAGTTTTGGGGACCTTAAAACATCATTCCCTTCAAAAATCCTTGCCCGAACAGCAAATCAAATTCGTTATTTTTAGAGTAATTCAGAATTATAACAAAAGTTCCTCATTCGCTTTTTCTCAAATCAGTTTTAAAGTTGTTTCGTGATTTTCATTGGTTCCATAGTTTATGAAATCAGCTCTTAAGACATTATAAACTTTATAAACTGTTAAAGAATACCCCAAAAACTCAAATCATAAATACAGAGTATGATTTTTAAAAAGCGTGTCATCAAAACTTCGGCTTTGATAATTTTACTCGTAAAGATGGCGAGTAAAACATTTTCCTCGAGAAATCTAAATTTAAGCATTAAAAATAAATGATGAGTTATAACTTACATCTATTTTCATTTATTAAGTAATTTTTATTTCAGCCACAAAAGTATTTTAAAAAATTTACATTTGAACCACGCAGCAATTAAGAGGAAATTCTATACTTTAAATTAATTAACAGCATTTACTGTTTAAGAGCTTTAAAATCAAAGATAAAAAATATTATTTTCACTTCACGCTTTTAAAGATTATTGTTAAAATCTCTACCATTTTGTTTTATAATATTTACCTAAAAGAATAAATCCGAGGTTAAATTTCCCCTTATCGTTAAATACAGATTCGAGAATTTTTCGCTGAAATAACTTTCGAAATTAAATCCTCAAGAACTAATAATAACTCTTTTGTTTCGGAGAAGTATTTTAAACTTCTAACCGTTTAATGCTTATTGACTTTGAAATAAAGTAATCACTTCATTTTGAAAGATAAAATTTTGAAAAGCAATATTTATTATAAACCAAAAATGGTTTGAAACAATACAATTATGTGAGACGTTTCCTTATTTTGCAGTTAGGTTCCAAAGTAAGATTCTTAAAAATTTAAACATGAAGTGGGAATCAAAAACTAATCCAAAATTCCAATATAAAGAAATACACGTTCCTAGTGCTCAATCCATTTGTACAAAGGATGCATTTTTACGCATATACTGGTATTGTATGCTTGCAATTTCAAACATTAGCTTTTAATGCGGAGTTTTTCTATTTTTCAAAAGAAAAAAAAAATATAAATTATATATATATATATATATATATATATATATATATATATATATATATATATATATATATATATATATATATATAATATATATATATATATATATATATATATATATATATATATATATATATATATATATATATATATATATATATATATATAAGGTAAATCGGGGGAAGATGCCACAGTTAAGGAATTTTCGATGATTACGTTGGAAATTGAAGTAACAAGTTCTTGCAAAGAAATATACTTTATTTTTCTGTGTTTAATCATTCATAATTACCAATGAATACTCTTCAAAGTCTAAAATTAAATCAAAAATGTATTGCATCAAAAAAAAAAAAAACATTCTTTTGTGGCATCTTCCCCATATATACGGGGAAGATGCCACCAGTTATGGGGAAAGATGCCATAACACCCTAATAAATAAAAAAATAAGTCAAACATTAAAAAATTAAACTTGAACATAATAACTATAGAAAACAGTCATATTTAGTCGGGAAAAAAATAATAGCAGCGTACACAACATCTCGATTAGTGCAAGTGATCATCGTTACATTTTTCATGCAACCATTTGTTGCATTCGATGCACTGAATCCAGACACTTGGGACCTTTTTTAGCATAAAAGTACCCTTTGCACACAGCACAAAAATCTTCACTATTATCATCATCAAAACTGTCATCACTAGTATCTAGTGGAATTTTTTTCTCTTGAGGATAACGAGCTGACACGTCTCTTTTTCTTCTGTATTTTCAAAGGTTTCTTGTTATGTGTTCCCTTACCCGTCTTTTCTAGCTTTACTCGGACCTTTTCTTGCATAGATGATCTCCTCTCGGAATTAGTTAAGACTTCGGATGATTGTTTCTTACGTCCGGATGGTTTTGGCTTTTCGACCAGAGGAATAGGGCTAATTGCTTTTAGACAGCAAATCCCATGCTCCATGCTAATGGAGGCAACCGACGATAATATTCCATTGTCACTAACCCTGCTGGTGGAAGCAACTGCTGGTATATGTACGCCACATGCTTCACTTTTGGCAGTTACGTCTATGTCATTGCTCAAACCTTCAGAAATAGCAAACGCATGCTGTGGGATTGCTTGTGGGTTATAGGGGTAAATCCAAGTAGCTGCAAACCCGGAAGTACCATTCCCTACTGTGGCTGCCTTGCTCCAAGCTGCATTCAGAAGAGATCCAAACTGCAGTCTTGAAACTTTACGGCCTGGATTGTTGTGTATCAAATAAAGTCATTAATGTACTCCTAAAGAACTGTAAAAAAAAAGGTCGACTTCGCGCTTATTGAAGATATAAACACGTTGTCACCACTACAAAATAATGCTGCACTCAAATTACCACCTGGCTACCAGTTTCAAATCTTCTTGAATTTGTGATTATTTTTCATATGTTTCTCATTTCGTTGCACGTACATTACTTTTATTTTCACAATTAAAAAAAAAATCATTTGTAGTAACCCTATAAAAAAATAAATCCAAACAACTGACGTTTTTTTACACTTTTGTTTTGTACAGCATATTTTGCTTTTTTATTTGAATCGCTCACGGTATATAAATAACATTTTTGAAATTTTTCTTTCAACATACATAAAGATATCGTACAGGGCAGTAAACTAACTGAAGTAGCAAATATTAAACTTAGATTGTGAAGATTTATTTAGATTCAAGAGATTTATATTTATGTACATTTTTGATTATTCAACTCATTTTTTGTACTATTTTGCACATTTTTTCTTATTCAAAAAATTTACCCTTAATGTTTAGTACAAAATTGAATGAACTTCTTTATTTTGCGCTTAAAATTTGCAAACAAATTAAAATTAAAGTAAAACGAAGTTACGCGAAGTCCTACACTTTTCAACATGCTTGCAAAAACATGTATACATTTCACAAGTCAAATCATTTAATATACACACAACATGTCGTTATATTCGGACAGACAAAGACAGTTTTTTTTAGTAGCGCTGCAGATATATATCTACATATAAGTTCAACAAATTAATATTCAGTTATCTAGAAAATACCAAAATGCATTAACATCTTTCGCAAAACATATTTACAGCCAAAAGAATGTATTTATTTATTTCCGCTAATCGTTTTGTTTTTTAAACAGTTTATGGCTCTATAATAACATTAACTAATGTAGAAAGATTGAAAAAGTGGATTAAAGAAAATAGAATATTTTAAACATAGCTTATCGACTAAAAGCAGCTGGATTTAGTTAAATATTTGGGGTTAATGAAGCATTTCGAGAGGAGAAAGCATCTCTTTAGTAATGTAAAAGATAAAATTTAAAATCTCGAAGGGATTTAATTAAAATATTACTTTGTGATATGCATTGAATATTTCATTTTAGCAAATAAAGGAACACTTGGAGTATGAAAACATGTTAATTTATATCATTTTATTAAATGCAATATGCGCTCAATTAGGAAATATATTTCGCGGAAAAATGAAATCTAAGAAAATTGACATCAGTTATACAAAATGTTTCTTGCAAAACCATAAAGTCTCTAATTGGAGAAAATATTCTTATTTTAATTGTAATTCTACTCTTTATTTTAAAAAAATGATCGAAGGTTTTAAACAGCAACGAAACTCATTTGCATAAGGAAAATATTGCATTCAAGATTTCTATAATATTTTATCAAAAACAAAGTTAAAATGATTCCCATAATATTAAAATCCTTTTTATAATTTTAGTATCAGTATAAGAAAACTTTGAGTCTTATCTCTGCATGTTTCTACATTATTGTAAGTTAGTTTTTCGGAATACATATTAGCGGAATAATCGGTATCCGACTCGCCAAACCTTATGTAAAATGTAGAAATTGTAATTTGTTTTTTATGTGTATTACCATTTAGAACATTTAACCACAAAAAATATTTCTTCGAGTTAGCTAAAATGTTGTGGAAAACTTTCCTTCAACCATTAAAAGTACATTTTCCTAGCTTTAAAACAAATAAAAGTTGAAATTTATTTTAGTTGCAAAAATTATTTTTCAGATGAGTTTGATGAAGAACAGAGCAGTCTTTCATAAGAAATTCTACATAATTCCCAAGAAAAATCAAGCTTTTTTGCTCAATGACAGCATAAAACTTAGTTTTATGCTGTCATTGAGCAAAATATAGTACGAAACAAATATTGTTTGCATATAACTGTATAATTTGCAAGTGCGCTATCTATCAATGAGACAACTTCACAAAGCATGGTGTATATAAAAGAATGTAAGATACATCGTAACAGATTAATGCAAAATGTTAACAGTAAATCATATTTTAGAACTAATTTTAACTAATTTAGATTTCTGTCAAAAGGTTAATATTCTTTTTATTATCAAAAAGTGATCACACGATTTGCCGATTGAAATTCCCACATGTGTATGTGTTTTCTGTCTCTAGTTTCAAGTGTCTGATTTTCAAGTAAATCGGACTAAAGGCGAACTTAAGGACAATAGTTTTGTTGCTTAAACAGCACATCTTGAATATCCTGTAAAGCACTCTTAAACTCAAAGTTTCTGTATTTTAAATTATAAAGATACTAGCCGGGTACCCGGCTCTGCCCGGGTTTCGGCCGGGTATGGTGTTTTAGTGACACTCGTTCATAATTTTTTCTAAAGTGCATATCTATACACACAATGGCTACTTCTGTAAACAATGGCAATTTTTTCTGACTGGACAAACTAAAAAACACAAACTATTATGCACTTTAAATACAAATGCAAGCTACAAATAATGTTTAGGTAAATCGGAAATGTTATAAGCTTGGTACAGGGTGCGGCGGAGAAACTTGCAGACTTGAAAAGTCAACTAAGGGAAAAGTACATCATGTATCAGTTTACTACTTTTTATAAAATATGGTACCCATTCTGAATTTTTATATTAGTTAGATTTAAAAACTACATCGGGAAGAATGACGGCCCCTGTTAATGATGCACTAATGTATCCTAGATTTGTTGTACTCTTTTGAGCATATCGACTGATGGGATGTTGGTGATAGCAAGGCGGATCTTGCTCTCCAGGCGTTGCAGGGTCCGGGGCTTGTCGCTGTAAACAATCGATTTGAGATACCCCCATAAAAAATAGTCACAGAGTGTCAAATCGGAAGAGCGGGCCGGCCACGGTACGTTCCCTTTCAAGGAGAAGTTATCACTCAACTGGTGAACCACAGCAAGTTTGTAGGGATGAAACTGGAGTTCGTTGTGAAGAATTCGTCTCAGTGTCCAATCAAAAATCCCCAAAGCAGTAGCGCGTTTACGCGCCGAGCGCCTGGGAGAGCGCAAAAACGACTCCCTCACTTTTTCGACGTTTTCTAGGGTTCTGGAAATCCGTTAACCTCCTGGGCCTCTGTTTGGCACACTCTCACTTTCCCTGAATGTTTTCACCCACAAAACAGTCGATTCCCAGCCAGTAATGGGAACAACGGGCTGAATTTTGAGCCGAGTTCGGAAGGCACGCGACCACCGAAAGATTATTTGAAAAGTAAGATTCGGCGGCGAACGCTCGTTGCTCCTTTGTCCAACGCATGGCGACAACTAAACTATGAGATAACAAAACTTCAGGACCCTCTCTTTAAAATGAGACTCTTCCCACTCTTTTCTGACCACTCCTTGCTAATTAGCATCCAATTAAAATCAGCAAGTTTCTCTGTCGCACCCTGTAAAATCAATCGCACTGGAGTCAAGTATTTCCAAACATTACACGTAAAATAAGTCCCATCATTAGTTTATATCCTTGTGACTACATTGGTGAAAACATCTTATGTACCTAACTTAGAAATTTTTTGACTATAAACATTTTCTGTTCTCTAACTGTTGCCAAAATCAATTATCTTTTTTATTTAGTCTCGTTAGCGATTATTGGCACAGATGAATCTAAAAATCCTAAGAAAGCAATAAATTTCATACTTACTCCAGTGAAGCCTTGGTTCACATTTTCATTATGATCACTATTAATATTGTTGTTGCCAGGCAATAAATTTGTGCAACAATGGACTGAAAATTAGTCATTTAATGGGGAAACTACATGAAATTTACTATTTTCCATAATAACTTTTTTAAGCTAAGCTTTTTAGAAATAAATTATAGCTTATCCTGCTCCCTGTTACTGCAGCTATCTACGGTGAAAAAATGGTTAAAATCGGTTCAGTAGTTTTGAAGTTTACCCCGGACATACGCATACAAAAGTAGTCTTTTATGTATATAGATAATTCAAGCATGGTATAAATCTCCTAAAATATATAAAAATTATAAAATAATTATATTTTTATTTCAAAGATTTTCATTACGATTATTATTTACAATCCTGTTAGCTTTCTTCATTTTAATTCCTTTTGAACAGTTCAAAAACACAATCATTGTTTTGCGCAGAAGGCTAAAATATGCAAGTAATGTGCACTTTTTAAAAGCATAAACGCATTGCAGGATGAATAAAACTTTTAACCACATTGGTGTTAGGAATTAACTTTTAGAACGAAGAGTTCTTTACTTTACTTTTTTGCATCCTAATGCAAGTGTACTTACTGTCTTCTTATAGTTTCAGTGCACCTGTTGTGCACCTCGCAGGCTTCATTGCTAAATATTTTTACGCCAAGTTCAAGGTTGCAGTCTTTCTGAATCCTCGAGAACGCATGCCATTCTGTTTCCAAACGACGCATTCTCTTAGTTGAGAAGATCTAAAATAAAATCTCGTTTGATAGAAATAAAAAAGGTTTTGAATGGCTTCCAAGTCGATGATGATTTAGCGCGCAGGTAAGGATTTATGTTTAGAGAGTATGTGACTGGTATGTTCTTATTAATACTTGAAGAAACAATGGCATCATTTCTCTCGCTCCCCATATTTTTAACTTCTATAAATACTACTTTTACACTGAATATGCAAAAGGTTCATGAAGTAAAGATGAATATCTTAAAAGTTCTCTGGGACCAAGCGACAAGTGGAAGAAAATTTATTACCCTACTCTCTTTCGTGATTAGTTACCACTTTTCTGTAAACCAAAAAATACTACAAAAGGGGACTAAAATATGTTACTAAGAAACACAGATGGGCTTTTAAAGGGGGCTTTTAATATTGATTGTGAACCAGTCACTGTTAGCATCAACGGATATTTACATTTGTAGGCCGTTAAGTACTGGGGTACAAACAATATGTACGTGAGCGTGTCTTCGATATTAGTAGGCAGTTGGCTTTAGCACTACCACTGTACGTCGACTAAGAGTTTGAAAGCTTGAGCTTAACTTTACTGGGATTATACCATTTGATCTATCAGTGATTAGAAATAAATTAGTCGATGTTCAAAAAAATGTTAATTTAGTAAAAACCTCCCTAATCCAGTTCCTATTCACACGGATCAAATTTGTAGAATATTCTTAAAATTTTAAGTTCAAAATAGATTAATTTTAAATTATAACAGAGATAGAAATGATCAGTACGCCAAATATTCCCTTTTTACTTTGATATGTTTATGGTAAAGCTTTTTAATTCGAAAATTAAGCAAAAACAAACAGATTAAATGAAAATAACAATCTACTTATCTTTAATGATAGAGGCTTTATTTCCTAACCATGAAGTTAAATACAATCTTCATAATCCTTGTTTCCGACCATCTTGTCTAGTGTTCAGAGAAATCTGACTTTTCACTGCAGGGTCCCCCGTAGCTACCACAATTCGTAGTTTAACCGGCTGGATGAAGCTCTGAAGAGCACTCTGTTTTTTTTTTTTTTTTTTTTTTTTTTTGACCCAGTCACTGGGATGGCTTTGCGACTTAGAGCATTTTTAACGTCCCCAAGCCACCATTAATAAGAGAAATCTGACTGCAGATGGGGGGTTTCCGTGTTCAAATCCGATGCTCTGACATAGATGTAGAAACTGCGTAAACTAGCACGTTTGTTGAAAATATTATATCTTTGATTAAGTTTACAATTCAAATGAGACTTTTATGAAACTCCAAAAACAACGAGTTATTGTTATTTTTAGTAGTAGTAGTAGTAGTAGTAGTAGTAGGTACTATTGTTTTGTTTATATTTTATTAAGACAAAACCTACTCGTATCGTCGTACATTACATTCCTTTATTAAATATAAAATCTCGAATGCAATGCAATGAGGTGGTATTATTTTTTTTAATGTTAGGATACTGTAAAGAATACCATAGTCATAATGTCTGTTTAAAATACTGAATTAACTGAAAAAATGGAAAGATTTTCTACACCTAATATCAATTATTAGATCGAGTAGAAAGCTGACCACGCAAAATCGTTTTGATTGTGATGTTACTCCGCTACCAACGACTATTGAATAGAGTCTGATTGGTGTAAGTACAGAAATATCTGATTTAACAACATTTTAGACTATTTGATCTATCAGCGATCAGATATAAAGAGCTAGATTAATAGCTGTTCACAAAAGTTTCAATACAATGAAGCCTCGCTCTTCCCTTTCCTATTCGGGTGAAATTCGATAACTATTCTTGAATTTTTATGTTTAACCCATTTATGCCCAAGTTTTTTTTTTAAACGATTTTTTTTTCAATTTTTATCTGCTTAAAACTCTTACTTGTAATGGTTTAAATACATTTAAGGTTTAAAATAGTTCGCCGTTGCCATATTTATTAAGTTATTTAATGTCCTGTTTAAGGGATATTTTGCAGATAGGTGAGCCAAATACGACCTTACTTGACTTCTGTAATGTTCCTTGCAAAGTAACATTACAGAAGGCATCTCTGATCAATTTTAAGCAAATCATTTTAAAATAGTTTAATTTTATGGAAAAATAAGTTCGCAAAAAAAAAAAAAAACTTACTTTCTGTGGCTATCCATGCTGGATCGTTGCTTGACTGATTTGTCTGAAAATAGCTGTTAATAAATAAACTCTGATGTCCAAATAGTGGCTCTAACTGGTTTTCTCAAGAAAGAACTATTTAACTTGTGGAAAACAGCTTTAGTTAAATGATAGACACATTACCGGTTTTTGTATGCAGCAACTAACAAGCTTTCCGTTTTTAGGCTACTGGGCATAAAGGAGTTAAAAGAGATAATAATTCAAGTTCTGATAGCAAGATTGAAATTATCAGTAAGCCAATTATTCGCTTTATTTTGAGCTGCTAATGATGAAGCGTTTTCATTAGGAAATTAAGCAAAAATCAACAAATTAAATAAAAATAACAATCCAATCAGTTTCAATTCTTTAGCCTTCTTTTCTTAACCCAGAAGTTAAATATATCTATCATAATCTTTATGTTAATTAAATTAAATTTAACTAATAACATAATACTCTCGTATTACGAATTTTAATTATACACCAAATAACATAAGAGTTCAGAAAACCAGAACTCCCCCTCTCCCAATTTTTTTTTTCCAAATTCGAAAAAACTTCAGGATCTAATGAAGAAATAAAAATTTGTTTCCATATACTAAAAATATTTAGAGCTGCATAATACGCTAAAAAATACCGTAGTTTATTATATAGCCTTGTTTTTAATTGAATAAATGTTGGTAATATAATTTTTATTACTGTTTAAAACAATTTCTTGTGAAAACTTGATTTGGAATGTAAACATTATTCCGTGCCGGATGCGGTGACGGCAACTGACGTCATAACGTAAACAAAGCGTATGAGTGGTCCATCTGTTTTCAGTTTGTATAATCGATTTGGTATCCGGAAAATGTTTTCTGGATTATCTTTTTTCTCTCCAGAATGTTCAAATAATAAGCATTTCAAAATGTTGATCTTTGAAAATAGTTTTCCATACGCACACCATGCATACACAAACGGTGATTTGAATTCTATTCCATTTCCAATTTTCAAACTTTCTACTATTATTTGTTTATGCGAAATTTTATGATTTACGAAAATTTTTCATCTCAGGTGTGTTTGGTAGTCAGTTAAAAACCGAAGCCTTTTTTTCTAAAAAAAAAAATACGTATATGCATTTGTGTATATAATATATATATATATACAGGGTGTCCACTCCAATCGTGGACCAATAGCTAATTTCTAAACCGTTAGAGATAAGCATATAGTTTATTTAGGAAAAAATCTCAAAATTATGAAAGGAATTTTGGGTCTATTCAATGTTTTTCAAAAAATCAAATTTTGAAAGAGTTACGAAATTTAAATTTTTGTACAGCCCCCCAGTCCTATCAATCATATTTACTAAAACATTCTTGACACTGCAACGTTTAAAACTAAAAAAAAATCACTGTTCTACGACAAAAATTGACTGAGTTATGACGTTTTGAAAAATCAAGATTTTGCATTGTTTCATGACGTCATCGAGAGATGGTTTAAGGGACCGTATGCGAAATCCTTCAAAATCTTGATTTTTCAAAACGTCATAACTCGGTCAATTTTTGTGGTAGAAGAGTGATTTTTTTTAAGTTTTAAACGTTGCAGTGTCAAGAATGTTTTAGTAAATTTGATTGATAGGACTGGGGGGCTGTATAAAAATATAAATTTCGTAACTCTTTCAAAATTTGATTTTTTGAAAAACATTGAATAGACCCAAAATTCCTTTCATAATTTGGAGATTTTTTCGTAAATAAACTATATGCTTATCTCTAACGGTTCAGAAATTAGCTATTGGTCCACGATTGGAGTGGACACCCTGTATATATGTATATATAAATATTAGGGTATACATATATATATATACCCTAATAGCACAATGTGTCACGGATAAGTCACAGTGACGTCACTGCGAGTCACAAGCGTCACAGTCACACCGTGACTCAATTGTAACGACGCACAAAAGTCACATTGTGACTCGTTTGCGACATTTGCGTGTGACTTCACTACAACGTCGCTGTGACAGCTGAATTGTGACCGGTCACAATGTAATGTTGTGGAGACGTCACATTGTGACCTTAATGTGACTTTTCATTAAAATATTTTTTTACCGATTGAAGACCGAATTAATAATACTGAATTAATAATTTTACGTTAAAAAATCAGTCAAAAAAAAATTTTAAGAGCCTCAATCACTTTCTAACAGACAGCAGTAACAAAAGCGACGAAGTGACAACCACTTGCGAATGTCAATTCGTGATGAAGTCAAAATTGCAGTGACGGCCCTTACAACGTCAATGTAATTTTGGACAATTTGTGACTATTCCGTGACAACATGACACAGTCACGGAAACCGTTGTCGTGTAATTGTGTATTTGATGCGACGTTTTGATAGTGATGCGATCAGTTTGTATCGGTTATGCGGCTTCTCATCATTGTCACTATCAAATTTCTTTACTTACTTGTGACCTTTAAATGACGTCGCTGTAAAGCCCTGTAGTGATTTACAGCAGATGCGAAAACGGGGTATGATTATGAATAGCACAGTGACAAAAATAAGACTCTTTTGTGACTCGGGTACGTCACAAGTAAAGTCCCAAAGAGGTGGCTGCAACTTACGAATAAAAATTCGCGGCGACATCACAAGTGCGATGTTGCAGTGACAACGCCTGGTAGCACAAAGGCAGTCGATGTCACTTAGTGCTGGTTTTGCGCCTTATTTGTGACTTTTAAATGAAATTCTTCAAAGCATTATTGCGATTTAAAAAAGTCGCAACAAACGGGGATGTGACTACGAATTGCACAGTGACCAAAATAAGACGCTTTTGTGATACCTCACAAGCGAAGTCGCAAAGATGTGGCAGCAAGTTACTAGTGTCAGCTCGCGGAGAAGTCACAAGGCGGAGAAGTCCTCAGGTGCCGTCACTGTGAAGTCACACTGTGACGCTGCCGCGACTTCACGCGCACGTCACTGACTGGTCGCATCGGTCGCTGTGACTGTGATGTGAGGTCGCTAAACCGTCACTGGGAGACCTAGGTTGCAATTGGGTCGTCAGGCGTTGTCACTGTAAAGTCGCATTGTGAAGTCGCCGATGCTGACATTCGTAAGTAACTTGGTTGCGACTTCACTTGTGACGCATGCGAGGGTCACAAAAGCATTGCAGTAGCAACGCCTGAAGACGCAAGTGGGACTTTTCTCTGACGTCGTGGTAAAGTCGCATTGTGACTTAAAACTGTCACATCGACGTGGATAGGACTCACTTTGTGACCACAATGTGACCTTCAGCAGCTCTTTACTTGTTGAGTTTCCTCTTGTAACTCTCGTCTAATATAGTGGTTAGAATTCTTGGCTTGCATCCAGACGACCCGGGTTCGATTCCAGGCGTGGGGCAATGGGTTTCGCAGCGTAACGGTTGGCGGAAAGTATGTTGATTCAATCCAGGTTCTTATATCAGTGATTTCTGATGTCAGTAAAAGACTCTTTTATTTTTTCAAAATTAAAAAAAATATTTTATGACGGGTCGTCGGGCGCCGTCACTGTGAAGTCGCATTCTGATGCCGCCGCAACTTCACACACAGGTCACTGACTAGTCACATCGGTCGCTGTGACTGCGATGTGAGGTCGCCAAACCGTCACTAGGTGACCTCGGTTGCAATTGGGTCGTCATGCGCCGTCACTGTAAAGTCGCATTGTGACCGTCACCGCGGTCGGACATTCGTAAGTTGCGGTGACTTGGTTGCGACTGCACTTGTGACGCGCGTGAGGGTCACAAAAGCGTCACACTGTGCTATCAGGGTATATATATATATATATATATATATATATATATATATATATATATATATATATATATATATATATATATATATATATATATATATATATATATATATATATACACACACACACACAGTAGCGGAGAAAATATTTCAGGGTATTTTAGGAATTTCTTGCGAAACAAGCGTACATTTGCTCTAGAAATTTTGTTACATAAAAGTTATGCTTTAACTAAGATTTTTCAGTAAATATTGAATACCAATTTATTTAAAAGACAACTAGCAAATTGTAGAAATCAAAAAGTTATCTTTCATCATAAAAATCTGAAAAGTGGTTGCCAGTCTTAAAAAATATTTATGCTTGCTTTATTTACAGTAATTTTATAGGTTTAGGAAAGTATCTCTGATGTTTAAGAAGATACAGACTTTTTGTTTTGAAAATATCAATTTTGTTCGCTTGTTTTTGGCTCATAACACATAAAGTTGCCATCAAACCTCCCAAAAATTACAGACAATATGATAGGATACAAGAGAACCATTATAGTAAAATTTAAGATTAAAATATTGTGGATTTGCTGAAATAGGAACATTTAAAGCTATTACTTTCAAAGATAAAACTTAATAGCTAAAATAGCTAAAAACTGCTAAGTTGTTTAAAGTGCTAGTATCATAGTTGATAATAAAATTCTAAAACTTATATCCCAATAATTATTTCTGTGGAAAAATTTCTTTGAAAAATTGATGTAAAAATAGGCTGATGCAATAGAAAAGTTTTCTAGTTGTTTTAATGCCATTATAGAGGTAGTACGAGAAAATGACATTTAATTATAGAGCGCAGAAGTTTTGTTTATTTAATGATTTGTTTCTTTAATTTACTTTTTTCCCTCGTTTCTTCCAAATATAATATTTTCTTACGTAATATCAAATGCATGAAGAAGACTACCATTTTGATTGCTAGCCAGAAATATTATGTTTGTATCAAAATATATTACGTTTCATCTTTAAAATAACAAATTAAAGTATTTTTTCGTCAGGAAAACTCAAAACTGAAGAACTTTAAACAATATCCTAAGACCCCAAGGATTCTATTGAAAACCCAAAATTTTGAGAGAAAAGTGTCTCACTAAGTAATTAAAAAACAACATTTAAAAAACAGAAAATTGCAGAAAAAACACACACACAAATTCACCTTCACTCTTTCCTTATTTCTGTAATATGGCCATCTTAGATTTTCTCCTTGTTTCTTTTTGCTGTTTTAACTTCGCAGATTTTAAAGTCATATCTTAAAATCACTGATCGCGAAGCCTTCTGTTCAGCCTAGATTTTCTTTCTCTATGAAAAAGCAAAAATTGCATCTCTTCTACACTAGAACTACTCCTCTACACACTCTACTATACAGTGGATTTGCATGACAGGTAAATTTGTTCTTCCAGTGCTGCTACCATTCAGAAAAAAATTTTTTAATGTACTTCGATGAACAAAAAATCAGTTTAAAAAATATTAAAAAAACCTTAAAAATATTTACTTTAACCGAAGCTTTACTTTATATCTACTAATTAACATTAGGGATGCACCGATAAGCAAATTGGCCAATTACCGATTACCGATTAATCGGCGAATGAGAATCGGCCGATTAATCGGCAGAGCCGATTAATGTTTGGGTTTATTATTTTTAATATTACCAATTTCACCCTCACTGTTTTTACCCTTTCTAATACAATTCCGATTTTTAAAATGGTTATTTATTTGTTTTTGACAAAAGATTTGTTTTTCTGTATTTTTCCACGTTGAATAATTTCAAAATTTTATCAACTTCCTTTGACATTTTCAAAAAATTTTTGTAAATGAAATTACATTAACACACTAGACAGAAGTCTTTAAAACAAATGGGGGGGGGGAGAACTGTGATGAGTACTTTAATTTAGGGGTGTTCTTAATTTAAATTTAATTTTCAACTATAAGTAGCCATTTAATTCAGGACTTGTTCTTTGAAAATTAAAGGTTATTTAAAAGGCAATAAGCTAAAGAGAAAAATATCGAGATACGAAAAATGTTGCAACATTGTCTATAAGTGTAGATTTATTCAGAATAGGAATATTAAATTATTAAATAATTTATATCAACTGAGAGGCAATTTATTATTATTATTATTATTATTTTGTATTTCATTCTTTGAATTATTATTTTTGTTTTTACTCATTACACTTTCGTAAAACGTATAATTCTTGTTTGCAGAAAATTATTCATTTCTTGTTTATAAATTGATCCATCGTAATATTGTGTTCAAAAATCGTTGAATTAATTTTATTTAAAACATCTTTTCCGCGGGTTGATCAGCAAAATTTGACTGATTATAAATAAAATGAAATATTCATGTTTTTGAATTACAATTTAAAATTTCACGAATTTGCAGAGGGTTATCTTTTAATATTCCAATCAGTTTTACGTTTTCTATGAACTATTTTTTTTTTTACTCTGTACCAGTGGTTGAAAAAACTACATTTATTTTGTAGTGAACTACAACTACAACTACTTTGTTATAAATGTAGCGACTACAAACTACTTTTGATTTGTAGTCGCTACTTCGCTACTTTTAAAAAATAGATAAATAAAAAGCATACACCGTTTGAGGATTGACCGAAAAAAATCGAAAAGTGATTTACATTAATAAATTAAATCATTTGAATATGGAATCGAACAAGTTTTTGAATTTATTTATTAATTTTCCTCTTTGTGCCACCCCCCGCCCTTTTTTTTTTTTTTTGCTAAAATTTGTCCTTTTTAGATTTTTTTTTTACAATTTTTACCAATATCCTCCAAAAGAAAGGATTCAAACGTTGAAAGATTGAAGGAATTCAACGGTCAATGTTTTTTAATTGCTTGCCAGGGAATATTTAGGAACATGGAAATTATTTGAAGGAATATAAAAATTATGATGCCAAACAAAAAAAAAGACATCAAACAGATAGAATTTATTTCGTCAAAAGGATGTATCTAAGGCAGGGATTCAAGTGAAACAGCACTGAGATCGCTTCGAATTGCAATCGATACTGGAAGTGAATTACATTATCATCAACTTAACTTGGCATGACGTCACTACGGGTGGAGCCAATAAGAGCTAACAAGCACTCAGCGATCTCCTCTTATTCGCCAAGTAGGCTGTGACGTTTTATCTAGCTGGTTTTTTATATGCAAACGTCACGCTGACGTCACAATGTTTTTATCGAAAAACGTTCTAATGTAATTCATTTCCAGTAGCGATTGTAATGTGCGATCGACTGTTTCACTTGAATCCCTGCCTAAGATCAGCTCATATTTTTATAGTTCTTATTTCTCATTGCGTGCGCTGCTGTACTCGCGCAAGATTTGTACCAGTGGCATCCGGTTAAACCATGTTTTTTTCCTTGGTTCTCCTTTTTTTTTTAAATTTTTCTCATTTATTCATTTATTTTTTTAATTTAAAAGTAGTTTCCGGAAATCGCTACAAACTACTATTTTTTTGTATCGCGCTACTCACTACTCTACTTTTTTTTTAAGTAATGCGCTACACTACAAACTACTTAAAAATGTAGCTACTACAGTAGTTTCGCTACTTGTATCGCGCTACTTCCGACCACTGCTCTGTACACATTTTATACTGTATGTTATAGTAAGGATTTCAGAAAATTACATTTATTTACTGTTAATAAAACAATTTATCATAGTTTCTTGGTGAAGGTATACTTTAAAAGATAATATAAAAAATTTAAAAAATTCGCCGATTAATCGGCAAGATTTTGCCGAAATTTGATAATCGGCAAAGTGGCCGATTATGGCCGATTAATCGGTGCATCCCTAATTAACATCATCCCAAAAAGAATAAATCGATATTTTCACACAAAAATTTTAGAACTGCAATTTTGTACGATTTAAAGACTTAAACCCCATACGTTA